>JAAOAL010000152.1:0-64252 GCA_013186775.1 Fusarium dlaminii | reverse complement strand
CCCTTCTAGAAAAATACACCCTCGATATTAAATAAGGTATAGTCCAGACTTATATGGAAATATAAGATTAATAAATTAAAAATTATTACCCTCTAGAGTTAAATCTCCGGAGGCAATATGTATGTGTAGCTACATGAGGGCTGCGCAGGGGAGGGCTAACGAAGTATGCTTTATAAAAAAAATATATTTTTTTTATATAGGGCTACGAAGTATGCTTCGCCGAAATAGAAGCTTCTCTTCGTAGCCCGCATTTTTATAGAAAAATATGCCTACATATTTAGGTGCGAACGAAGTCCCTCCCTATAAATTAATAATTTTGAGTATAAGGAATCTGAACTGGTAAGTGGATTTATGACAGAACATGCAGCAGTAATATTTGTCTTTTTCTTCTTAGCTGAATATGCTAGTATTGTATTAATGTGTATATTTACTAGTATTTTATTTTTAGGAGGTTATTTATTAGAATTTGACATTGTATATTGATTTGATTTATTTAATTATGTATATGCTTATATTTTTGATATAAACTGAGTTACATCTCTAGAATATTTTAAATTAAGAGAAATTTTAACTAGTTCTTCTGTAGATGCCTTTTTACATAGTATAACTTTAGGTATAAAAAGCTCAATAATGATATTTATATTTATCTGGGTAAGAGCCTCTTTCCCGAGAATTAGATTTGACCAGTTAATGTCATTCTGTTGAACTGTGCTATTACCAATTTTATTTGCTTTTATAATATTAATTCCTTGTTTATTATATATATTTGGAATAACTGTTGTAAATGTGAACATGTTTTAGTAACTACTCAAGAAAAAAAGTAATAAGCTATAAAAAGCTTTCGTCTCTAGATACTCTTCTAGCTTATTAGAGCTAGAGGAGTATCTAGGGATATTACTAGATATAAATATAAAAATGGGCTAGTAAGTTAGCACACATTAACCGGGAAAAGAATTAAAAATAAAAAAAAATGAATTTATAAACCTCTATATTAGAAAATACAAAATTAGATGTAGTAGCGCAGTTTTTTGGAAAAATTAATCTGTGCGCTAACGAAGTATGCTTCGCTAGTACACATAAAAACTTATTTTTTTTTAGGCCATGAGACACATGTATATAGGCGGACATAGTAAATTATTTGAATGATCTCTTTTTAAGGAACTAGATATGTTATTATCCTCATTAATCACAATACCATTATTAGGAACAATAGTTGTAGCTAGTATAGGATCATATAAAAAAAATTCAGAGTTATATACTAAAACCATTGCGCTAACTAGTAGTATAATAAATTTAATTATATCATTAGTTATGTTTATTTTATTTAATAACAGCTCTAATCAATTTCAGTATGTACAAGAGCACTACAATGTACAACTATTCGATATTTACTTGGGTGTAGATGGTATCTCAATATATTTTATATTATTGACAACAATAATAATGCCTATAGCATTATTATCTAATTGAGACTCTATAAAAGAAAATGTAAAATCTTATTTAATAATTATGTTATTATTAGAAACATTATTATTAGCAGTTTTTATGACATTAGATATAATGTCATTTTATATATTCTTTGAAAGTATATTACCTCCTTTATTTATATTAATAGGTTTATATGGATCAGATAATAAAGTAAGCGCGAGCTACTATTTATTTTTATATACACTGTGAGGTTCTTTGTTTTTACTACTGTCCATTTTAAGTACATCTTCTATAATGGGTAGTACAGATTTTGATACATTATTTAAACTAAATTTTGAATATAAAACTCAAATATTCTTATTTATAGGAATATTTATATCATTTGCAGTAAAAACTCCTACAATATTTTTAAACAATTGATTATTAAAAGCTCACGTTGAATCTCCTTTAGGAGGAAGTATTGTATTAGCCGCAATTGTATTAAAATTAAGTCTATACGGTGTATTTAGATTAATATTACCTATATTACCGAAAGCTTCTTTAGATTATACTTTTGTTGTATTTACTATAGCGGTAATTACAATAATATATGCTAGCTTTAGTACACTAAGAACTACAGACGTAAAAGAACTAATAGCCTATAGTTCAGTCTGTCACGCTTCAGTATATTTAATAGGAGTATTTAGTAATACTATACAAGGATTAGAGGGTAGTATCATATTAGGTTTAGCCCACGGGTTTGTGTCAAGTGGTTTATTTATATGTGCAGGTGGAATACTGTACGATAGAACAGGTACTAGACTTATATATTTTTATAGAGGAATTACTCAATTAATGCCTATATTTGCTATATTATTCTTTATATTAGCTTTAGGAAATTGCGGTGCTCCATTAACTTTAAATTTCGTAGGTGAATTTATGTCACTTTATAGTATAATAGAAAGATTACCAGTATTAGGTGTTTTCGCTTGCTCTTCTGTAGTATTTTCTGCAGCCTACACTATATATATGTTTAATAGAATATCTTTCGGTGGTTCTTTCACTAGATTCTTAGAAGAAAGTATATACGATGTAAATAAAAGAGAATTTATCTTATTATTTATATTAGTATTATTTACAGTTATATTAGGTGTATATCCTTCTTTAATTTTAAACGTATTAGATTATTCTATGAATAGTTTAATATATAGTATATAAGCTTAGCTGCGCTTAGCTATAAAAAGAATAGCTAGCTACATTAATAGCTAAGCAAACTAAAGCTCTTATATACTTTTTTTTTACCTACGAGTGACGCTGTGTGCACGTATTATAATTATCATAATCAAAATTTATATGCCACAATTAGTACCTTTTTATTATATGAATGAAATAGTATTTGCTTTTGCTATAATAGTATTTATTCTATACGTATTATCTAAATATATATTACCAAGAATAGTGCGTTTATTCTTATCACGTATGTTTATTAATAAAATATAATATATATTAGTGCTATCCATATTCCTTCGGGTGCTAAAAGCAAGCTAAAAGCTAAAAGGAAGCATTAATAATGCTATAGCTATAAATATGTAGGGACTTCGTTCGCGCATAAAATAAGCAATATATATTTTTTTTTTATAAAAAAAAATAATAAAACTAGGGATTAGCAAGCTAAAGTTTTACTTTAGCTTGCTAAATTATGGCTTGCTATAGCTCGGCTGCGCTAGCTAGAAGGAATATTAATAGCATAGCTAGAGAAAAATATGCATAGCTAGTAAAATAAATATGCGCTTGTAACGATATAAGCCACACTGTTAGCTAGGAGTAGTTTAGTTATATAGGCTATCCCTAGCTTTCAGTTAAAGCTAAAAGCCCTTTATTCTTTTTTTTTTCTTGAGTCACTATTTATACTACGCAGGAATAGCTTTATTTCATTGCACTCCGCTAGTTACTATTTTGCAAATATTTAGCTTTTTAAAGATTTATATATTATAGTAGTAATAATACTACTAAATGTTTTCTATAGAAAAACAAAATTTATTCTTAGCGCAAGCTGAAGAAATAAGAAGTCCTTTAGATCAATTTGAAATAAGAGACATATTAAATTTAGAAGTTTTAGGTGGTAACTTACATCTATCTTTAACTAACATAGGATTATATTTAACAATAGGAGCTTTAATTATATTAGTTTTAAGTATAGTTTCAACTAACTATAATAAATTAGTTAGTAATAACTGATCTATAGCTCAAGAATCTTTATACGTAACTATACATAATATAGTTATAGGTCAAATAAACCCTAAAAATGGTCAAATTTATTTCCCATTTATATATACTTTATTTATATTTATATTAGTAAATAATTTAATTGGAATGGTTAACAGGAGCCTTTATATTTTATCATTATTTATCTCCAACATTTTGGAAGTATCAGGATTACATAGTAAACCTATATTTCAAGTACAATCATATTCTTCTCTTAACTCTGACTCTCACCCAGATACACAAATAAACATATCTAAGGATAGTTCTAGATATAGTTTTAACAATAAAAACACCTTCTACCTTAATCCTGATTATATTACAGGATTTGTAGATGGAGAAGGTTGTTTCTCGCTTTCTATATTTAAAGAAGACAGAAGCTTAACTGGTTGACAAGTTAAGCCTATCTTTAGTATATCTTTACATAATAAAGATATTAAATTATTAGAAGCTATTCAAAGAACTTTTAAAACAGGAAAGATTTATAAACATGGAGTTGATTCTATGCAATATCGTGTAAGTTCTTTAAAGAATTTACAAATAATCACAGATCATTTTGATAGTTATCCTTTAATATCTCAAAAGAGAGCTGATTATCTTTTATTTAAGCAAGCTATAGCTATAATAAAGAATAAAGAGCATTTATCTATAGAGGGTATTTTGAAGTTAGTAGGGATTAAAGCTACATTAAACTGAGGCCTATCAGATAAGTTTAAAGAGAGTTTTCCTACTGCAAAAGCAGTAGTGAGACCTTTAGTAAGACATGATACTATAAATATTAAGATTAAAAACTTAAACTGAATTAGAGGATTTATAGAGGCTGAAGGTAGTTTCCAAGTTATAATTCAAAATAATAGAAATCTTAGTTTAAGATTTTCATTGACTCAACATATTAAAGATGAAGAGTTGTTAAAGGATATAGCTACTTATCTAAACTGTGGTAGATATTACAAATCACCAGGACGTAATGAAGGTCAATACTTAGTTACAATCTTTTCAGATATAAATGATAAGCTAATACCTTTCTTAAACGAATATCCATTATTAGGTATTAAACAATATGATTACTTAGATTTTGCACAAATAGCCGAACTAAAAAAATCTAAAGCCCATTTAACGGATGAAGGGTTAGAAAAGATAAAATTTATTCAAAGTAATATGAATAGAAAGAGAATAACAATAGAAGAATAGATAAATGTTGAGATAATTGTAATATCATAGATAAATAATAATAAAATATAATAAATTTCACTATATGCTGGAAACTTCTAATGCCTTTAGGTACCAATACAGGTGAAAATCTTAAAGGATGAAACAATGAACAATCAGCAGGAAACCAAAATAACAAGCCATGTTATGAGTAGGATCCTCAGAGACTACATGTGAAAGATCACTTAACACTGTTTTACAATAACAACTAAGTGATTAAGATATAGTCCACCACGGTAAGTCTATAAGACTTACTGTGTTGTCCATACAGTTTTGCTTCTACAGGTCATTTTGCATTAACATTTGCTCTTAGTTTTACAATAGTATTAGGAGCGACTATATTAGGATTCCAAAAACATGGTCTAAAATTCTTTTCTTTATTAGTACCAGCTGGTTGTCCTTTAGCTCTTTTACCTTTACTAGTTACTATCGAGTTAATATCATACCTTGCTAGAAATGTGTCATTAGGATTAAGATTAGCCGCTAATATAACTGCCGGTCATATGTTATTAAGCATATTAAGTGGGTTTGTGTATAATATAATGAATTCTGGTTTTATATTCTTCATTTTAGGATTAATACCTTTATTATTTATTATAGCCTTTTCAGGTTTAGAATTAGCAATAGCCTTCATCCAGGCGCAAGTGTTCGTGGTACTAACTAGTTCTTATATAAAAGATGGATTAGATTTACATTAATATTTGTAGCGAGCTAGCTGTAGCTTTTGTAGCAATAAGAATATGTGCTAGCTAGAACTATAGCAATTCGCTATAATAATAAGCTTTAGCTAGCTTTATTCCTATTCCCGAGTTTTAGCTTGCACAGCCGATAATCAGCAAGCATACTTCGTTAGCAAACAGTAGCATATTATCTGTGCTGTTTTTGGCTAAAATATTTATTATATAGCAGTGCGTATTTCATAGCAAGCTATGCAGGGAAGGGCGGGCTATGAAATACCACGCCTTCATAGCTATCCTATAAGATTAGCAGCCAGCGAGTATTTCATAGCAAGCTCGTAGTGGTAGGCGAAGCCTCCTGCACTAAAGCTAAAGCTAAAGGTAAATCTAGCCACCAGCTACCGCTATTACAGAAATTACAGGTATTAGCTAACTATAAGCTAAGCTTCGGTTAGTTTATTTTTTTTTTAATGACTATAGATAAGCTATTAGTACTAAGTGTTTATATTGAGGAAAGTTATAATGAACAATAACAATTTATCCTAAGGTGCTCGTATAAATAGTAAGCTATAGCTTTAGCTTGCTATATATAGCAAGCTAAAGCTAAGCACTAAACTCTGCTTTGCACCCAGGAAATTAATAAAAGTTATATGATATATATGAAGAAAATAATACAAAATTATTTATATAATTTATATGAAAAATAGCGAGCAAGTAGCATTTTATAGATAAGTATCTGTTTTAGTAAAATTTACATTAAATAGCTTATATGTTTTTTCCTTAGTTAATGGATTTAGATCCATTAGTGATATATGAATAGTTCTATATCAAAAAAAAAATAAAAGTTGAGTTTGGTGATGGCTCTGATTGAATGCTGTCCAAGTGCTTGACACATGCTAATCGTACGTTTTAATTGCTATCCCTTTGGGAAGGCGCAAGCTCGTAAGCAATTAAAAAGTGGTGTACAGGTGAGTATAATGATATTCTTCGCCGGCCTTAAAGTGGAGGTAAATCCTTCATAATAAATAAAGGAAACAGGATGAGAACTTGGCAAATAAAGCTAGGCTTCTCATCGTTTCTGCTTTAAGAGGATAATAAATATCTTCGAGATAGGTAGTAGTTAAGGTGATGACTTAACTAGCCTTAAACTCTCGTAGTCGAATCTGAAAGGTTGATCGACCACATTGGGTCTGAAAAAACCCCAATGCAAGTTAGTACAGCAGTGAGGAATCTTGGTCAATGGCCTAACGGCTGAACTGGCAACTTGGAGAAGTGGCAAGTCTTCCAGTATGGGGAGCAAAACAGCTATGGGTCAAGTCCGATATCTTTAGGAGAAGTCTTATTGTGAGGGCGAGTTTTATAACACCATAGGACTGGCCGTCCCATATGAAAAGATTATATTAGAATTGAATGAAGCTTTGTTTATATATTGATAATGACAGTATATATATCGTGTCTTGACTAATTGCGTGCCAGCAGTCGCGGTAATACGTAAGAGACTAGTGTTATTCATCTTAATTAGGTTTAAAGGGTACCCAGACGGTCAATATAGCTTATAAAATGTTAGTACTTGACTAGAGTTTTATGTAAGAGGGCAGTACTTGAGGAGGAGAGATGAAATTTCGTGATACCAAAGGGACTCTGTAAAGGCGAAGGCAGCCCTCTATGTAAAAACTGACGTTGAAGGACGAAGGCACAGAGAACAAACAGGATTAGATACCCAAGTAGTCTTTGCAGTAAATGATGAATGCCATAGGTTAGATGGGTGGGTAGTCTAGTTGAGTTAGTTTAGCAAACTAATGATATAGACGAGCCCACCATATATTTGGTCTATAAATGAAAGTGTAAGCATTTCACCTCAAGAGTAATGTGGCAACGCAGGAACTGAAATCACTAGACCGTTTCTGACACCAGTAGTGAAGTATGTTGTTTAATTCGATGATCCACGAAAAACCTTACCACAATTTGAATAATTTTATTACAGGAGTTGCACGGCTGTTTCCAGTTAATGTTGTGAAACTGTGGTTTCCATGAAATTAACGTAATCCCTGGCTTTATTTTTTTTTATTTACGATAAAGCATTCAGTCCTGGAAATTTGGAAAGATAAAGGGGACAAAGACAAGTCATCATGGCCTTGATATTGTGGGCTATAGACGTGCCACATATTCCTAAACAAAGAGATGCAAAAATGTGAATTTAAGCTAATCTCAAAAAATAGGATATAAATTTTAAGGATTGTAGTCTGAAATTCGACTACATGAATAAGTAATTACTAGTAATCGTGAATCACCATGTCACGGTGAATAGACCTTGGATTGGTACTAACCACTCGTCACATGCTGAAAGGGGCATGCGCAATAAGTTTGCTTTCTTAGTAAGAAGTAAAAAAAACAAATAGGTTTTATATATTCTTTTATTGGGAATCTTCGTATGCGTGGCTCTAATTAGTGTTAAGTCGAAATACGGTTCGCGTAGTGGAAGTTGCGCGGGATTAATTAACATTAACCATAAAAATATATAATATATAGATATTATATAAAGGAGGGTTCCTTTATTGGTAAGAAGGGTTGAGCTGTAAACTCAATAGCTGTTGCTTTTAAGAGTTCGAATCTCTTGTCTCCTAGAATTAGTAACTTAAATAGGTAAAGGACTTCCTTGTCACGGAAGTAGATGTCGGTTCGATTCTGATCTAATTCGTATAGTAGGATACGTAGCCTACATATCTTCGTTAGCTTTTATAGACTAGCTTTATAATTTGGGCAAGCTTGCTGGAGCTTCGCGCCCCTCCAGGGGAGGTAGCGCCCTCGTAAAACTTTTAGTTTTTAGCTTTTAGCTTGCCTTTAGCTTTTAGCTATCTGTAATTAAGGTGCTGGCGGCTAGATGGAGCTATTATGCTTTCCTATATAAAATATTTATTAGCGCTAGCTAAAGCTCTAGTTAATGCAGGAAAAGTTTCCATAGGTAGGGTAAGATATTTGCTAAGTATTATGTTTTATACATCTAGGTGTTCGAATCACCTCTTTTCCGTAGTCTGCATATATAGCTTTAGCTTTAGCTTTTAGCTTTATTTTGGGACGGAGGCTGTAGCGTATTTTATGGGGGTAGCTTTAGCTTGCGGATTTTTCGTGCATGCTTAGTGCGGCTTCGCACGAAGGGAGGCGCCGGCGAAAAATATGCTTAGAACGAAGAGCTTTATTTTTTTTTAGGCGCAAGCTCGGCCCTAACAAGGAGGAGTACACTTTGTTAGTAGGGCGCTTCGCTCTATGAAGGCGCAAGCTCTGCGCGTTCATAGCAACCTCCTTCGGCTGTCTATTTGAGCCTCTATAGCTCAACGGTAGAGCATAATACTGTTAATATTATGATAGATGTTCGATTCATCTTAGGGGCTTTTAATATGTGTATAAAACTAAAAGATTTATAATATATAATTTATATGACAAATTTAATAAGAAGTAATTTTCAGGATCATCCCTTCCATTTAGTGTCACCGTCTCCTTGACCACTGTATACAAGTATTGCTTTATTTGCAGTAACAGTGAACGGAGCATTATCAATGCACTTATTTAATAATAGCTATATAGTGTTTTACTTATCATTAATAACATTAGTAGCATCTATGTCTTTCTGATTTAGAGATATAATAGCAGAGGGTAAACTTAAATTAAACAATACATTATATTATTATTTAAATATCGCACAAAAAATCCCTTCTTCTGAAATAGGAAGAGCTTTAGATATTTATACTAACAACAATAATACTACAGTTTTTACAGAGAACAATAAATTAGGTTATTATTTAGCAGGTCTTTTAGAGGGAGATGGTTCCATCTCTCTTCCTTCTTTAGGGGTTACAAGTTTAAACAGAATATTAAATCCCAGAATAGTATTTACTTCTCATATTAATAATATAGGAATGTATGCATACATACAATCAGAATTAGGTAATATAGGACGTTTTCAAAAATCTGGTGAAAATATTCTCCGTTATATTATTGGAGATAAGGAAAGTATTCTTCTCTTTATAAACTTAGTACATGGTAAACTTAGAACACCCAAAAATAAAAGATTTAATGATTTAATCCATTTTATTAATAACAAATATGATTTAAATATATCAGAAAGTTTATTAGATAATTCTAGTTTTACTGATAACAGTTGATTTACAGGTTTTACTGAGGCTGATGGACATTTTGGTATTAAACATATAGATAGGAAAGATAAATCTGAAACTCGTAAAAGATCTGTTAGTGAAAATGTTTCTTTAAAATTTAGATTAGATCAACGTTTATATGATAAAGCTACATCATCCTCGATGGAACCTTTTATGAATAATTTGGCTTTATTTCTTAAAGCTAAATTAAAGTCATATGCTGTAAAGAATTCTGAAGTATTATCCGTTAGTGTAGAATCAATACAAAATATAAGCTTTCTTGTAGACTACTTTAATAAATATCCTTTAATAGGAGATAAACTTAATAATTACAAAAAATGAGAAATAGTCTATAATATGATTCTATCTAAAGAACATCTTACTGAAGAAGGAAGATTAAAAATAAGAAATTTAATTAATAAGAGCTAGCGCCTTAATAATAATATAATGTATATATGTGCTCTCTTTAAATTTAACAAATTGCTGGAAAACCCTATAAATAGGATAATCAGCAGGGAACTAATAGACGGATAAATATCTTTTAGTGCCTTCAGAGACTAAATGTTAAAAATTAATACGTTTATAACCTATTAATTAAGATATAGTCCAACTAATATAGAAATATATTAATAATTTTTTGACATATTTAGGAAATCATACATTAGCAGTGCAAAAGGGGTTAAATCTAGGAGTAATACTATTTATAGTATCTGAAGGTTTATTTTTTGTAGCTATCTTTTGAGCATTCTTTCATAGTGCATTAACACCTACTGTAGAATTAGGAGCTCAATGACCACCTATGGGTATAGAACCAGTAAACCCATTTGAATTACCATTACTTAACACAGTAATTTTATTATCTAGTGGAGCAACTATTACTTATGCACACCACTCATTAATAAAAGGAGAAAGAAGAGGAGCTTTATACGGTTCTATCTTTACAGTTCTATTAGCTTTAATATTCACTTTTTTCCAAGGGGTAGAATATAGCGTTTCTTCCTTTACTATTAGTGACGGTGTATTTGGAACATGTTTCTTCTTCGGTACAGGTTTCCACGGATTACATGTTATTATAGGTACAATATTCTTATCAGTGGCTTTATGAAGAATATATTCATACCATTTAACAGATCATCACCATCTTGGTTATGAAGCTGGAATATTATACTGACATTTCGTGGATGTAGTTTGACTTTTCTTATATGTATCTATGTATTATTGAGGTTCTTAATTTATTAAGGCTTTTGCTTTTAGCTTTTACCTGGTGGTAATTAAGGCGCTACTTTAGCTAGCGCATAACAAGAGCGTAGCTATGAAGGCGAAGACGCGCTTGCTAGCAAGCTAGAAAAAAAAATGCATTTTTTTTTTTTTGGCGCTAGCTTACTTCGTAGCCCTCCTACACTTTTACCGTCAGAGTAATAAGGAAGCTAAAAGCTAAAAGCAAACTAAAGCTCTGTATTTTTTATAAAGCTCTATATTTTTTTTATATAGCTCTGTATTTTTCTTATAGCTGCTAGTTCCTGCGTAATAGTCATAGTAATATTGTTCTATTTGGCATGCTAAAACCTTATATATAAATACTAATAAGATTAAGTCTTAATTCAGACGGTAATCTATTTTATATAGAAAAAAGATAAAATAATCTTGCTTATTACTAGTATGCAGGAATCGGGACGCAAGCCCAATAAAGGCTTTGCAGACTTGCTTTTAGTTAGTTGTAATTAAGGGCTATTAACTAAATATAGCCAAATACTTATCCCTTTATCTGGCACAGAGCTAGTTTTAGTTTGTTAGCTAAAGCTCGCAGACTCTTCGGGGGAAGATATGGAGTGAGAAAAATATGGACAAAGGAGTTATGTATAGGGGTGCGCTATTTTTCTAGAAGGGACTTCGTTCGTGCTAAAGCTCGGGGGGGCTATAAAAAAAATTTATTTTTTTTATAAAGCTCTTCGTTCGCGCCGCCGAAAAATATGCACCCACGCCATTTAAAGATAGCTAGTAAAAAAAAATGTATTTTTTTTTTTTTCGTGCTTATTCCTATTCCTATTAGAAGAATAGGAATTACAGCGCTAGCTTTAAAAATCGTAAGGCTACCGTAGTATTACCCGTAGCACTATGCATCCCTCGTCCATTGTAGCAAGCAAGCTAAAATTATGTTACAGGTTAAAAGACAAGATATAATTTTATTGCTATCCTAAATATTAGGTTAATATAAATATAAAAAAAAAATACAATGTATTATCAACTTCTAGCTATACCTGAGATTTTCTCGAATGGATATTTAACCGGATCTTTAGATATAATAAGTATAACAGCTTTATTATGCGGTATTTTAATAATAATTAATAAAAACCCTATTGTATCAGTAATATTTCTAATAGGTTTATTTGCAAATATATCAGTATATTTAATATTAATAGGTCTTACATTTATAGGTTTATCTTATTTAATTGTTTATATTGGGGCAGTTTCAATATTATTTCTATTTATATTAATGTTAATAAATATAAGAACAAGCGAATTACAAAGTAATAATAGAAATAGTGTATCTTTAGGTTTATTTATTACAATTCTTGCAAATTTTACTATATTCCAAGTACTTCCTTATTATATGGCGATATTAAATAATTACAGTAGTAAATTAAATACTATACTATACTATTTACCTTGAAATAAGTTTAGTGATATATTAAAATATATTAATAGAAACTTAGATATAACGAATGCCAATATTATGTTTGTATCAAGTAATAGTTGAGATAATAATATGGCTGAAACTGGACATACAGCAACGATAGGACATATATTATACACAAGTCACAATATGTGAATATTTATGGCTAGTTTTATACTACTATTAGCTATGGTAGGTGCAATAATAATTACTATAAAAGGTAAAGATTAATACTCATTAATGGTGTGGTATATCTTATATACTTGTTTCTTTAAAGGCGCTAGCTTGTAGCATTACTATTCTACTAACGAAGTGTTACACTGCTGCATATTTTTTTTAGGCGCAAGCTTGCGCCTAAAATCAGCTGCATAGCTAGCCTTCCTAATTAGGAGTAGGGCTGCGCTAGAGCTTGCGCCTTTAGCTTGCTGAAGGCGCAAGCTCGTGGGGTGGTTAGGCTACAGTAATACTATGAGCTATTAAGGCTGCGCTAGTTAAAGGTTTTATATAAAAAATACAGAGCTTCTGCCTTTCTGCAAAAGCAGTAAACCTGTAAGAAAAATTAGTTCAATGGTAGAGCGATTGTTTTACACACAATAAGTTGAAGGTTCAAATCCTTCATTTTTCAGAATTAAGGGGGGGCAAGCTATGAGTACTCATAGCCTTAAAAAAATATGCTCTATATAAGATTCCTTAACTTAAACGGTAGAGTGCATTTTTGATAAGAATGATATCAGCGTTCGATTCGCTGAGGAATTAAAGAGAATTGGCCGAGTGGTTTAAGGCGGTAAGCTTGAGTCTTATTAGGTTATATTCTAGCCACATCCGTTCAAATCGGATATTCTCTGAAGAGTGTAGTTTAATTGGCAAAATAGGAAGCTTCAACCTTCAAATTCTTGGTTCAAGTCCAAGTACTCTTGTTTTTTTTTTACGGATTAGGGCCGGCTTGGGTAGGCACTTCGTTTGGGACGAAGACTAGTTATGTTCGAATCATAATAATCCGATTAATTTTAGAAGTATTAGAGATAAAAAGATAGATAAATGAATATTTCTGCTACAAACACATTCCTGCACTAGCTAGTGCTAGCTAGTGCTAGGTGTATTTTCCGGCTTTGCCGAAAAATCTGCCGATAAGGAATTACAGAAATAAGCGATATTTTTTAATAAAAAATAATAAAAGCGAGCTAAAAGCTATATATGTAGCTTTTAGCCTTGCTTAATTGCATGCATTAGAGCTAGAGCTAGCCATTAACAAATTAAAAGCAGCTCTGGATATATAAATTATAAATGTAATTTAGAAATTTGTTATTCCTAATTAGGAATCAGCAAGCTCTTCTAAATTATATAAGTATGGAAAGAAATTATTGTAGAATTTAAGCTATATATTAAAGAGATTTATTTATATAAATAGGTTTACTAGCTGATTGTGTATATACGCAGGCCAATGCTTCTAATTTCATAGCAAGCGAGCTTGCTATGAAATAGGCAACCAGTAATATAAGCAAGTGTGTGCTATTTATAGCGCTAGCCTATAAACCTATAATTATATTAACTCTAAGAGAAATTTAATAATAAACGAAGTGAATTGAAATATCTTAGTAACTTTAGGAAAAGAAATCAAAAGAGATTCTATGATTAGCGTGAGCTAAAATAGACTAGCCTAAAAAGTCAAATGGTGGATAAACTGTTTAAATTAAATGGGGAACCTTCCTCAAAGGCTAAATATAATATATAAGCGATAGTGGAAAGTACCGTGAGGGAACCAAAACAAAAACAGTGATTTTATAAGCAGTTCGGGAAAATAAAAAAAAGTTAGAACGTACCTTTTGCATAATGGGTCACCAAGTTAACATTAGATGCGAGTAGGAGGGAGCTTTATAAAAAAAAATATATTTTTTTTATAGCCCCGTGCATACGTAGTTAAACCGAGCGTTAAAATAACGGTAAGTATCTAAAGTTAGACCCGAAGCCTGGTGATTTTACCATAATCAGGATTATAAAAGTCCGAACGGAATATTGTAGCATAAATATCCGAAGAATTATGGTAGGTGTAGTGAAAGACAATACTGACCAGGATAGCTGGTTTTCTGCGAAACCTATAACAGTAGGCAATTTAAGTATAATATCTTAGCAGGTACAGAATTTAATCTCAGACAAGACATAAGGCTTAGCTTGCTAGCAAGTAAAGCTCATGTTTTATTTTGTACAAATTGGGGGATCATGAAGATTTTATCAGTGAGTATGTAGACTCGGAATGGCAAAGATATATCTTAAATCATCAGACATAGAATGATAAGGTTGTATGTCAAAAGGGAAACAGCCCAGAACAAGAGTTAAGGTTCCTAAATTATTAGTTGAGTGAAATTAAGAAGGTTTTTATTAAAGTCGACAAGGAGATAGGCTTAGAAGCAGCCATAATTTTATGACCTCGTAACAGAGCGCTTGTTAAGTTTTAAAAGCATCGAAAATTTATCGGATCTAAACAATATACCGAAACCTTGTCCATATTATTTTATAATTAAAGCTTAATTATAATTAAATGGGGTAGCAGAACGTTGAGCTAAATTAAGATTTTTATTTTTTAAATGAAATTATAATAATTTAACTCAAGTGATAATGGTGACATGAGTAACTAAAAGAAAAAATAAAATTTTTCCGCCTAAAGCTTATGGATGTAATTAAGTAACGGCCTCTAAGTTTATATTATCTAAAGATTTAAACGATGAGATAATCTTTTTTGTACTAAGGACGACATTTTAAGTAGTGAAAAATGTACTGGAAAAATAGTACTAAATTAATGGCTATAGCTAATTAGTTAGCTATAGCTATAAATGAAAAGTAACCGTACCTAGAATCTGAAACAAGTAAGCTAGTAGAGAATACGAAGGCGTAAATGAGCTAACAATCATAAAGGAACTCGGCAAATTGACTACCGTAACTTCGGGATAAGGAGAGCTCATTATTCTTGATTAATATCAGGTAAAGAGGAAGAAGCATGAAATAGTGTTGTACGACTGTTTAATTAAAACACAGCACTTTGCTGAAAGATTAAAAATCTAAGTATAGAGTGTGATGTCTGCCCGGTGCCGGCTGGTTAACAGATATAATTAAATATACTAATATTTGATGTAGACGGAAACCCCGGTTAAAGGCGGCCTTAACGTGAGGGTCCTAAGGTAGCGAAATGCCTTGGCCGTTAAATGCGGTCTTGCATGAATGATGTAACGATACAACAGCTGTCTCTATGATTGACTCAGTGAAATTGGAATAGCTGTGCAGATACAGTTTACCTCTAGTTAGACGAGAAGACCCTATGCAGCTTTACTGTCACTAATTATAGAGTATGATAAACAATTTTCAGATTATAAGGTAATTGACGGCTAGCTTGTTCAGCAAGCTAGCTCTATGACAATGAGAATCCTTTATTTTTTTTTCATATGAATGAATTGGTTTAGGATTATGAGTAGGTAGCTGCTTCTGCTACTTGGCGCAAGCATTGCTTGCGTCAGGTGTCTGAAGTATGCATTCCAGCTCATGCATAGTAAATCAACCTAATTCAGCTTATTTTCCTTTCTGCCATAAGCGCATAATGATAGATTTAACTTAAATTTTGATTTATGCCAGCTGCAGAAATAGATAAGTACCCTTGGCTAAGGAACTATCGCTAGGGGACAGTTTATGTGGGGCACAGACCCTGTAAAGAGTAAACAGGAGTGTCTAATAATTTATAATTATTTTGTTTGCGATTTAAGATAGTGAAACTATTTTTAATCATATAAAATTATTTATATGTACATTCGTTGTATATATATTTAAAAAAAGGTAGGATTTTCACTATATAGAAATTAGAGATAATAAAAATATTAAGAATATACGTTTCAGGCTGGGGAGGGGGAAGCTCCTCCCTAGCCTGAAAGGTAGCACTAATATTTTTTAGCTATTAAGACAGGCTATCAAGCTAGGCTCTAATAGTTATGTATTAATTATCTAAAAAGCTCAACGGCTAAATCTTGCCTTACTGTTTGATTATCAACAAATCTTACAGTTGCGTAAGCAGGGCATAGGATCACAAGATGCAACAAGGAAAGATCTTGGATTATTGGAAAAGCTACGCTAGGGATGTTTGTCCTTTAATATTTTATTACACAGCGGCTTTAGTTAGCAATATTTTAGACGCAAACCTAAGCATACTTCGTATGCAAGAACTTGCTATAAAAAAAAATATAGCAGGCTAGCTAAAGCTCGATAGGTAGCTTGCGCACACTTATCTATGGCTGAGAAATAAGGATAATTAATAATATATTGGGTTAATTTCAAAAATTACTAGCTTGCATATTTTATAACTTCGTTCGAGCTTTAAAAGAAATTTTTTTATAGCCGGACTTCGTTCTAGCAAGCTCTAAAAAATCAGCTAGCTAGTAAATTTGAAGCGAAATTTATCTTAGCATAAATTATAAGATAAAGACGTTCAACGACTATAAGGTGAGTTATATGCACAGCTTGCTAATCCCTTATTATTGGGGATTAGCAAGCTAAACAATAATCCTTTTTCACACCCAACATTATTATTATATATATATATATAAAAAAAGTAAAAAAAAGAATAAATATTTAGAAAAATGAATAAAAGTGGTAACGTAGACGAGAGCTTTAGCTTGCGCAGCCCCTCTAAGATGAAAATTTATAACAATAACTTAAAACGGAGCGGAGCGCCTAAAACAATACTTTTAAAGAAAAAAATAGGTGATATAGGAATAACCAAATATTTACCTTCATTTTCTAAAGAATGAAAGAATACTATATATTCTTATAATAAAAATACATTAAAGAATATACCTGTTAATGATTTAAATATAAACAAAATAATAAAAGGTTATTTTAATTTATATTTTAAAGATCATAAATATACAGGATCTAAATTTATATTAT
The DNA here is from genome assembly GCA_013186775.1 of Fusarium dlaminii. Lineage (NCBI taxonomy): Eukaryota > Fungi > Ascomycota > Sordariomycetes > Hypocreales > Nectriaceae > Fusarium > Fusarium dlaminii. The sequence goes on along the minus strand of JAAOAL010000152.1, from coordinate 46,946 downwards.
TAAAAAGAAGACGTAATTTATTAAGAAGAATACATGTAAGTAATGCGGAAATTAAACATACTAATAATAAAGCAATAATTACGCTATATACTTTAAATAGAGAAAAAAATGTATTAAAAAAAAAATATTTAAAAATAAATAAAAAAATAAGTAAAAAATTAATAGCCAAACGTTATTTTTTATTATATAAAAAAAATATAAAAAAAATTTATAAAATCTTAGGTGAATATAAAGATCAATATATATTTATTAGTGATATAATAAGAAAAACGAAATTTATAAAGTATAAACTAGAATATTTAAATAAATTTATAAAATTAAAAGATCTTTATTTAAAAAAAGTTTGAGGTGTTATTCTTAACCAATATGCTAGAAAATATCTAAAATACTTAAGAAAATATGATTTATTATATTCTCTTAATCAATATAAATTCAACAGATTGGTGTTTTTACCTATATTAAGTAATATATTAAAAAAAATTATAGGAAAAAAAATAGAATATAATATAATTAATTTAAAATCTGTTGCATATCATACAGATCTTTTTACTAATGCATTAGCATTAAAATTAAGAAAAAGAAGAATAAATTATATAAATTCTATGTTTAGTATTTTAAATAGAGCATATTTACCTAATATTAACTCGATTAAAGAAAGATCTAGAATAAAAGGTGATAAAAAAATGGATCTATTTCAAGGTAAATTTAAAGATTTAAAAATAATTTCTAATATGAATGCTTCGAATATCCCTGCCTTGCAGGAATTAGAAGCGCCCTCTTTATCTAAACTGTTAGATGGTGCATATCCTTCAGATATAAATATAGGTGGTACGGGTGGCGCAAGCTATTCGTTCACGCAAGCGAACGGAAATATCCATAATACCATTTATAATTCTATTGGATATAAAAATATGGGAGGTATAAGATTAGAAGTTAAAGGTAGATTAACTAAACGTTATAGAGCGGATAGATCTGTCTATTCATTAAAATGAAAAGGAGGATTAAAAAATGTAGATTCTTCTTTTAGAGGTTTAAGTTCAGTTTTATTTAGAGGTAATTCTAAATCAAATGTAACTTATTCAATAGCTAAATCAAAACGTCGTATTGGAGCCTTTGCTGTAAAAGGTTGAATAGGCGGAAAATAAAAGCGCTATTTTCTTATCCATGTATTAGTTAGTACGAGGAGTAGACTTAGTTAGCCCGCTCCCTAGCTAAAGCTAGGAATTACAGAAAATCGCGCTAGCTTTATTCTAGGACATGACTGGAAAAATATATATATAATAATAATGAAGACATAGTCTGAACCGTTTTGAAAAAAATGGAAATATAAGTGCGAGCTTAAAAAAAAAATAAAAAATTTTTTTTTTATAGCCTTCGCTATTAATAGGAGGGCGAAGCTCTACAAAGGGAAGCCATTAAGGCTTATTTCTTAACTAGCTAAAGCACTAAAGCAGGTTTACTGCTAAAGATAAATAAAGTTAAAGCTCTTATTTATGTGCTAGATATAGCCAGCAACCTTCCTTATAATAAGAGCTAGCGCCGCACTTTTATGATAACACATAGAACAGGCTAATTTGCGCAAGAGTGTACAAAATGAGTGCGCGGTTTGGCACCTCGATGTCGGCTTAACTTATCCTCATGGATGCAGGAACTATGTAGGGTGCGACTGTTCGTCGATTAAAAAGTTACATGAGCTGGGTTAAATACGTCGTGAGACAGTATGGTTTCTATCTTCTAGGGGGAATTAGAATATAATAAGAACTAACTTTTGTACGAAAGGAACAAGAAGAATTTAATTTGTAAAAGGGTTAAATAATAGTTACTAACCTATGGTTTACCTGTTGTCTATGTGCCCAAATATTAAAATATATATGGAGGAAGCTCCTTAAGAGCTTCCCCCGCAAATTATATATATCTGTATAGCTAGCCTGCGGACTCCGGTTATGCCTGAGTTTGGCAAGCTAAAGCTATACATAGGGATGTTTCTTTCACTAAGATAAATATATAGCATAGGCACGGCAGGAAAGCTAAGTTGGTTAAGGATAAGTGCTGAAAGCATATAGGCACGAAGCTTATCTTAAGATATTTCTTAAATATGCGTAAAATATTATTACGAAGGATGTAATATAGGCTTTATCCGTACGAATCAGGAGATTTTTAAGAATAAAGTACTAATTTTATAAATAACTATTTATACATATATCACATTTACAATGCATGCATATTTTTGCTACACACATACATTCCAGCACTAGCTAGCATTAGCTAGTGCTAGGGAGTAAATAAGGAATTACAGAAATTAGCTAACCATAACAGCATATATATGCTATTAAATAAAGCTAGGGGGAAGCTAAAGCTCGCTCTTCATGCTTTTAGCTAGAAATAGAGCTAGCTAAAACCTTAAGACGAGGAGCTTTGCTATGAAGGCGCAACTTCGCCTTCATAGAAAGCTCGCTAGAGAAAATATAGCGAGCTTGCGCCTATATTTTTTATAAAGCTCCCTTAAAGTTTAGTAAATTGCAGCTAGAGCCTGATTAGCATAAAAGTAATGCAATTGTTTTGTAATCAATTGAAGTAAGTGCGATACTTGCATTGGGCTGACAAATAGCTTTAGCTTGCTAAGGTTAGTTAGCTATTACTGCACGAAAAAAAAAATACATTTTTTTTTACTAAGCAAGCTAGGATTAGTAGTCAAGTGGTAAGACATAGCTCTTTCAATGCTACCATCGTAGGTTCGAATCCTATCTAGTCTAAAGCGGATTGGTGTAATAGTAACACATTTGGCTCATGCCCAAAGGTTAGAGGTGCAAGTCCTTTGTCCGCGTAGGGCTATAACTTAATAGGTAAAGTGTACTGCTCATAACAGTAATTATAAGTGTTCAAGTCACTTTAGCCCTAAAAAAGCGGCCATGGGTTAATGGTAAACTGGTCGATTTCCACTCGATTTATGTCAGTTCAAGTCTGACTGGCCGTATTAAAAGCTTATACTGGTTTTTATTAATAAAGAATAATAACTAATATTCATATTAACTCGGGTGGAGCTTTATACATAGAGGAGGGCTGCGCATGCTAAAGCACCAGCCGCCTTTATAAAGCTCCGCCTACATAGCACAGATATTTGTTACCTTTATGAGAGCGAGGTAAAAAAAAAATGTACTTTTTTCTAGCTAGCTAGCAAGCTAGATAGGCCCTCGTGTAGAGCTTGCTACGAAGGCGCAAGCTCCTTCGTTAGCAAGCTCTCTTAAAAAACTAATTCATGGGCTTCGCACAGCTTCGCACGCTTGATTATTAGTGAGAAAAACTAAATAGTGGGCTTTGCTATTAGTGAGGGCTGCGCAAGCTAAAGCTCTACACTTTTTAGATCTTTTAGTGAGATAAAAATAGTTAAGAACAACAAATTTATTAGATTTATAGGTAAGATAGTTAAGAATAACAAATTTATTAGATCTATAAGTGATATACAGAAGGATAAATTTGTTATTAGATCTATAAGTGATATAGTTAAAGATAACTACACTAAAATAAAATAAAAATAAAAATTAAATCCAAGTGGTGGAATTGGTAGACACGACAAACTTAAGCTTTGTTGCTTTAGGGCATGAAGGTTCAAATCCTTCCTTAGATATTAATAAGGCGAGGGCGAGCTTTAGCTTGCGCCACCGCAAGCTCGCCCTCGATGAACAATATAATTTAAATAGCGAGCTTGCGCCTATATAGTTTTAATAGCTTATTATTAAATCCGAACGTGGTATGGTTGCCATATAGCGATGAAAATTGCCTTACAACAATGGAGGTTCGAATCCTTCTTCGGGTCGCTTGGCTATAAGATATAAATATTTATATCTTTTAGCTGAGCTCATTATACCTAATTACATAGTTAGGAATAAAACAAGGATAAAATGAGTCTCCGTTCGTGATAGATTTACGTTCGTGATGACGATAGTATATATTATATTACTGGTATACAGTAGCAGGATAGATTACTATAAAGTGCCTCACTCTCTCGAAGGGATATCCTTCGGATTAGAAGGATACTCTTCGAGACGGCCAAGGGTGATGATACAGATGTAACAGGCTTTGTTGTTATCCCCAGTAAGCAGGGAATAGAAGCCTTTCCGTGTCTTTGTATATCTGTACTACATTAGAGTAGCCTTCCCCCACCGTTTAGTTTCGTATGATGAAGGCTTAGGAAAGCTCGAAAAAAAAATACATTTTTTTTACTACATGCGCAACTCTTCGGTAGCGAAATATGTATGTGCGCATGATTACACACTTTTATTTTATTACCTAGCCATAATAATCTCTGACAAGAGATATAATAAACAGATTACAATTAAAAGATATGATCATTTTCACCTATTTAATAAAATTAATAGGATATGTGTTTTTACACAGTGTGCAGCTGCAGCCTATTTTTGATAAATATAGTTATATAGCCGCACACCAATGCAAAAATTATCTTAGAGGATTAGTTTCGCCCTTTTTTAATGCGAGATTATATCAATTTTTAAGTATAGTTTTTATTTATGTGTTTGTGCAACCCATCCAAATAGATTGGAGTTTATGTATAGATCCCTTAAGGGATCTTTTACTAAATCTAGAGTCGTCACCGTCACAAGCTAAAATATATCAAGTGGGAGATCTTGATATATCTTTTATCTACAGCTATAGCCATAGATCTTGACCGTGAATTAGAATTTTGATATTTATATTTATAATAGTAATAATAATATTTCCCTTAGTTTTTATAATACAAAATTATATTTTTATAGTTTTAAGTTTATTAAGTGCAATATTAATTAAAGCTTTAGCTTTAAACTTTTATAATAAACATTTTAAGTACTTTTATGACTATATGTTCGCCCCTACAGGGCTAGCATCGCCTTCGGACAAATGGAAAAAATTAGTGTACTTGGTTAGACAAATAGTTAATAATATATACAAAATTATAAAACATTTATTAAAAATATGAATAATTTCTGTTATATTAATTTTTACTTTTAGATTTATGATAGCTACTATGTTATTAAATTTAGAGAATAAAAGTTTATCAATAATATTAACACTTACTCTTCCTTTACCTATGATTTTATATTTGCTAAATTTTATTATTAAATATTTAAAGAAAGAACCTATAAAGGATGAAGATTATTATTTGTATAATGATTATGTAGTAGAAAGAGTAAATTTGTATAGAATAACTTATATTACATTTATAAACTACTTAATTAGAAACTATTATAGTACAATAAGTATAGTAATAATGACAATAGTGCCTATTGTTCTATTTATAGCATTATTAATAATTTGTAAATTATACGTTAATAGCTGGCAAACATATAAGGGAGCAGGTATTAGAGAAAGTACAGTATACAGTATTAGCAGGTGCAGAGTAATAAAAAAGAATGAACCATTAGCACTAAAATCTGCATTTCAAACAACGGCTGCCTATATATCAGCTTTTATAGCAATAACTCCTTTTTTCCAGGAAGGATGTAATAAGGGGTTTACGGACTATTATGTAAATACAGGTAAAACTAAATATTATGAATGAAAAAAAATATCTTTTCCTAAGCCTCGTGCAATAAAGAAAGGTTTAACTGTGAATATAATGGAAAATATCCAGGATAAGAATAAAAAGGACAGGGAAAATATGTTGTACATCCAAGATGAATCTACACAGAAAAATCTGATAGCGAATTATAAACCTCAACTAGAAAAATCCCCTATTCTTAATATGACTTGAAAACTTAAATATAATGAAGGTATCCAAAGATCGAAAGAGAAATTCACAGTAAAACCGATAAATTATTTCACTAATCCTGAATTTTATGGGTCGGTTAATCTTGTTTTACAAGGGAGATTTTTAATAGTTCTTCTAATTAGACGTGACTCGCAAGGTTGTGTCTTTATGCCTACTTATTGTTTACCTGCAGATAAAAACGATTCTAAAAGTTTTACTAAAATTAGAGATACAGTTAATTTATTAGAGCATAAATATGGAATAGTTATACCCAGAATAGGCTGGGAGAAGGCAAATAATAGAAGTAATGGTTTAGTAATTTATACTCAAGGGGAATCTATTGAGAATAAAAGTTTATTTAAAGTATGAAGGCCTACACTAAATTATACTGAACCGGAATTAAAAACTGTTGAAAATTATTATTATGGAGAAGAACCTAGATTAAGATGTAAAGAATTTATTACGAAGGACTTTATTAAACTTAAAGAAAAGATCGATGGAGCAGTAAAATTTCAGCAAAATTATTTGGATAGAGATGACGTAAAATTATCAAAAAAAACGCTAAAGTCTATTATAGAAAAGTTGGCTTATATTGAATATAAAGCAGACGAGTATTATAAAGAATTGGTGAAATTTTACATAACTAAAGGTCAAAAAGCTAACCCTTATAATTTTGGGGTGGACGATCAGGATAGTAGGGCGCTTCGCTCTAAACAGGAACTTAGCTACCAAAATTTATTGCTACAAGCACGCCGTGATACACAAAATAGTATTATTAGAGAGAAATCTCTAATTCCGGAGGGGCGAGAGCAAACTATCGGAGAATTATCAGAATTAGTGAAAGCTAAATTTGATAGATTTAATAGTAACAATGAATATATGGATAATACATTATATTATTTTAAAACTCGTCGTGATTATAGTATAAATAGTTTATTATTCACGAAAAATAAAAGGCATATAACTCAATTTAGTATACATAAGAATGGAGTTATTGAAGGGTACAAAGAAAAATTCCAAACGCTAGGTAAATTATCTTCTAGCTTAAAATTACCGTTAGTTGAATCTAGAATCGAGTTGATAAAAAATATAGGTACACATTGTAGAAAATATGAAGATTATAAGAATTTTTATGGTGTTTCTATTAATAGACTTACATTTGAATTTTTTGAACTTATACCAACTAAGAGTATATATTTCGGAATCTCAGAGAGAGATGGAACTTCTCAGCAATTGCTAGACGAAAATACGGATTGTGAAGTTTATAGCATTATAGACATAAAAAATAATAGTCTACAATTACCTATTGTTTTTAATGAAAATGAGTCCTTTAAACTTACTATACCTAAATATGATTATAATTTGTTAGACAATACAGATGAGCATACTATTCGTAGATTTATGGATTTTATCTATCATGAAAATTCCGATGGATATTTAACTTATGATTCAAATGAGGTTAATAGTATAGCAACGGGAAAATGGGATTCAAGTGAGGTTAATAGTATAGCAAGGGGAAAAAAGGATTCAAGTGAGGTTAATAGTGTAGCAAAGGGAAAAGGGGTAGATTTTTCTAAAGAAGCCATAGACTATAAAAAAGGTAAAATACCTGGGAAGTATTATAGAAAGGTATGTTTTACTAAAGAAGCCATAGACTATAAAAAAGGTAAAAAACCCGGGAAGTATCTTCACGAGATCTCTCAGGCGGCAGAAGAAAGAGTAGGAAAAGCAAAAGAAATTAGAGAGAAAGATCGTCAGCTAGCTTTACAAAAAGGTTTGCAAGGGAAAAGAGTTAAAATTAATGATGAAGTTCAAGTAAAATTGCTAGTGAAGGATAGTGTTGTAAGTGAAGAACCCCTGCATAAGGGTGAAAAAAATATACCTAAATCTATTCTTAAGAAGTCTACAGATCATTTTCCTAACTATATTCTTAATAAGTCTATGGATCATCATCCTAAATCTAAATATATTCTTAATAAGCCTAAATCTATTCTTAATCAGTATACTGATCATTATCCTAAACCTAATCTTAAGAAGTCTGAGGATCATTATCCTAAACGAAAACCAAGAATGATGCTGCCCACTGAAAAGCCAATCCCTCCCCTACCTAAAGGATGAGTAAGTACGTTGCCGGCCCCTCAAGAGCCAATTAATAGTCCTGCCCAGCATATGGGTGAAAAAAATATACCTAAATCTATTCTTAAGAAGTCTACAGATCATTTTCCTAACTATATTCTTAATAAGTCTATGGATCATCATCCTAAATCTAAATATATTCTTAATAAGCCTAAATCTATTCTTAATCAGTATACTGATCATTATCCTAAACCTAATCTTAAGAAGTCTGAGGATCATTATCCTAAACGAAAACCAAGAATGATGCTGCCCACTGAAAAGCCAATCCCTCCCCTACCTAAAGGATGAGTAAGTACGTTGCCGGCCCCTCAAGAGCCAATTAATAGTCCTGCCCAGCATATGGGTGAAAAAAATATACCTAAATCTATTCTTAAGAAGTCTACGGATCATAATCCTAAACGAAGAGTAAGAGCCATGCCGGCCCCTCAAGAGCCAATTAATAGTCCTGCCCAGCATATGGGTGAAAAAAATATACCTAAATCTATTCTTAAGAAGTCTACAGATCATTTTCCTAACTATATTCTTAATAAGTCTATGGATCATCATCCTAAATCTAAATATATTCTTAATAAGCCTAAATCTATTCTTAATCAGTATACTGATCATTATCCTAAACCTAATCTTAAGAAGTCTGAGGATCATTATCCTAAACGAAAACCAAGAATGATGCTGCCCACTGAAAAGCCAATCCCTCCCCTACCTAAAGGATGAGTAAGTACGTTGCCGGCCCCTCAAGAGCCAATTAATAGTCCTGAACTAGCTATAAAACCACCTATTGATACTTCAGCATGGTTAGTACCAGATGATGAGGATATATATGGTTATAGTGGAGATGAAGATAATACTAAAAATAATAGTGGAGGAGCTGTTAAGGTTTCAGCTGCTCAAAATAATAGTGGAGCAGCTGTTGAGCTTTCAGCTGTGCAAGAAGTAGACTACGCCCCTCCTTTAGTACAACCTATGCAAGACAGCCCTGGTTATATGGCTTATTCAGAGGAGGCAGAAAATCTCGCTAATAATGATAACAATATGGATTGAGATAGTACAGGAGAGGCTTTGGGAGCTGGCCAAGTGAATGAGTCAGAGGTTACTTTAATATCTGCAGATGATATTTCTAGGGATTATATATCTAGAGATGGGGCTCCTTCACCTCAATTTTTTATACCTGAACCCTCGGGAGATAATATCTCTAGTATGAGCTATAGTCCTAAATATACGGAAGCTAACCAGGAGCAGGCTGGTCAAATTTTAGAGCCAAATCTTCTTAACCATGAGGAGCTTGCGTCGGAAATAGATGCAAATTTGGCTAGAGAAGTTAAGATGAATGCGGATTTAGGTAACCAAACAGTAGTAGAAACTATCGATCCTATCATACTTCTCCCTAGCCTACCAAATAATCCGGAACCAGTGGAAGCTAAAGATAGTCCACTCTCCAGTATAGGAGATGAAGAACTGTCTAAATTAGAGCAAGAAATATTTAACCGAGAAGTGCTCGCGCCTTCAATGGAGTAAGAGGCTTCAGTGTAAACTATTGATCCCTTTATTCCTCCGGCCGTGGTAGAAGTGAGAGACCCTGAGGTTATTATTATATCATCAGATGATAGTTCTAGTGAGGATACTTCTTCTCCTCCTGCACCAGTAGAAGTGAGAGATCCTGAGGCTATTATTATATCATAAGATGATAGTTGTAGTGAGGCTCCTTCTCCGGAGGCGTATGACGAGAATTTACGATATGTAGCGGAAGCTATTCACCGTGAAAGGGGGTATAAGTACTTGACTGTAGCTATTGATAGAATGTTAGCAGTTATGACCCCGGTCAGGGGTGGAATAGAGCCGCGTTTGGTAGGTGTAGAAAATAATAGGTGTTATTGTGTTGAGATGACTATTGATACTAAGTACCGAAGAGCTTGCCCCCCGAGATATACCAGAAGTGTTGGATTTGCATGTTAATCATCATGAAGTTACTCTTTATCTACCTCCGGGTGCAGGTGTGGAGATATCCGATGCTGCCTATAGATATCCAGATGGTATAGAGAATTTGCCAGAAGGGGATCCAGAAAATCCTGTGTATTATTTTGATTTCTTTGAATTGGTGTATTTATAAGATAATATTCACCCGAATAATCTAGAAGGGTCAAATAACCTTGAACGGTCTAATAATATAGAACGGTCCTCTTTCTCATTTTCAGAACCAATAGAAGATAAAGAGGTAGTAAATAGCCCGAATATTTCTCTCAATAATTATAATAATGAGGGATCCCCTTTTAATTCGGTAGAAATAGTAAGCCGTATCTCTTCTTCAGCCTCCCAAGCTAGAGAAGTTAATATGTCTGAAGGTTCAAATAGCGGCGAAGCCGTAGACTCTTCATATTCAGATAAAAGAGGGAGCTTCGGGCCACCAGGTAGAGCTGATAATTTTTCATCCGGTGAGTCAGAGGTTACTTTAATATCTGCAGATGATATTTCTAGGGATTATATACCTAGAGATGGGGCTCCTTCACCTCAATTTTTTATACCTGAACCCTCTCCCGCCAGTATTCCTATCGACAGCTATAGTCCTAGGGATAGCCAAGAGGTTGGTCAAACTTTAGAACCAAATCTTCTTAACCGTGAGGAGCTTGCGTCGGAAATAGATGCAAATTTGGCTAGAGAAGTTAAGATGAATACGGATTTAGGTAACCAAACAGTAGTAGAAACTATCGATCCTATCCTACTTCTTCCTAGCCAACTTATCCCTATCCAACCTATCAATCCGGAGCTAGTGGGCTATCTTGAGCTTCTACAGTCTAGTATAGGAGAACGAGAATTTAATCCAAATCCTTCTAGTGAGGTGGAAGCTGTACCTGGGGGGAGACGTAGATACTTCTGGAGACGAAATAGCTCCAGGAGAGGAATACGGTTCACCAGAGGAAGGGGCTCCTTGGGGGGACATTTACTATACGGGCTTCTAGGGATGCATACACTTCTGGCCTGGTAGACCCTCCAGAGGAGGAGGACGCTCCGGGATGTAGACGCACCCGAAGAGGTATGCGATTAAGATCTGGAAGGTTGATACAGGAAGTACGCATTACTTGTAGGTGTGCGTAAGCTATATCACTATGCCTATTTCTTTTGCCCATAAATATGATTATCCTTCAAATGAAATTAGGGGGGGGGGGCTTGCAGGAACGGAGAGAGCTTTATAAAAAAAATATATTTTTTTTTAGAGGAGTACACTTTGTTAGGGGACGAAGTTCCCTCCGCCCACATTTTTCTAGAAGGCGTGCGATAGACGAAGTCTCCTGCTCTAGCACATCCCTCGTAATAGGAATAAATTTTCACCGGGCGTGGTATAGCAAGCGCACAACAAAGTAGCTCGCCATATATAAAATATACTGGTAGATTGCTATAACTATAGCAATATATAATCTACCAGTAAAGGGGACATAATTTATTTGGTAGAATGCTGACCTTGCATGTTAGAAGGCTCGGTTCGAATCCGAGTGTCTCCATATAAGCTCGTGAAGCTCAATTGGTCGAGCAGAACGTTGAAGTTGTAACATACTATATTTAAATTTTGCTGGGATATTAGAAGTCTCGACAAATTTAAATTGTTAATAGCTACAAAGTATAATAAGGGTGGCGCAAGCTATTCGTTCGCGCAAGCTAGAAGTTCCCCTTATTATACCTTCTTAAATAATCTATATCGCACGAGAAGTAAAAGCCGTGCATCGTACTTATAATAATAAAAAGACGGGGAGCTTTATAAAAAAAATATTTTTTTTTCGGCGCAAGCTCGCCCTCGAAAAATAACAAAAATATAATGGGCGCGCTAGCGCGCAAGCGCGCTAGCTATTGACATAGAGGTATAGCTTGCGCACACTTATAAAAACCTATTATAATGCAGAAAGGGAGAAGTTTATTCTTTATAAGAATAATAGTAAAAAAGCGGTATACATCGTAGAAATAATTAAATTACGAGCTCTATTTCATAGCCTTAAAAGTTAGTTGGTTCAGCTAAATCGATTAGAATAGGCGAAGCCTCCTGCGCTAGAGCAGGAGACTTCGTCTATCGTACACCTTCTAGAAAATTGTGCTAAAGCCCGCCCTAAAAGAAAGATATTTAGTATCTAATAAAAGCACATGTAACTCAATCGGTAGAGTGAAATATTGAAGCTATTTTTGTTGTAAGTTCAAGTCTTACCGTGTGCATAAAAATATAGTGATGATAGCTTATTATTTAGCAATATACCTAGCTTTAGGTTGGGTAGTTATTTTGGCCAGGTCTAATAAATAAGCTCCGCTGTGTAAAAATAAGAATTAGGAGGGCTGCGAGCTAAAGCTGCTTCCATAGCGATCTAAATACCACTCACTATTCTGGCTTTAGCTTGCTGCACTACTAAGGATAATATATTTTACCATAAGGGACTTTAGTATAATGGTGAATGCATATGACTTTTAATCATTAAAATGTAGGTTCGAATCCTGCAAGTCCTATATTTCTGTAAAGGGAATAAAAATAGCTAAAAAGTCTTTTAAGAGTGAGCTCGAGCTTAGCGCCTTTCTAGAAAAATAGCGCAGCCGTGAAGCATTATCCTTCGGTATGACTTTAGCTTGCGGAAGTTAAAGCAAGCTAAAGTTCGTTATAGGGACTTCGTTCGAGCTTTATAAAAAAAATATATTTAGGCGCAAGCTCGCCCTCCCCTTCGTTAGGCGAAGCTGCTCTTCGTGCTAACCTAAAGCCTACTAGAAGCAAGATATAGCTAGCTATAATAATATAAGTATACACAGCAAGCTATATCTATTAAGAGAGCAGGAATGCTGTTAGCTAAGCTAGTACTAAAAAAAAAGCAGGCATGTCGGAATGGAAGACGAAGTCGTTTTAGGTGCGACGGGTATTATTACCATAGAGGTTCAAGTCCTCTTGCCTGTAGACTAATGATTCTTTAGTTTATAAGTTATTAGTTATGCAAGGGATACTATTAGATCATAGTATATTGGAGGAGGTTAAAAAAAAATACTACAGTGGGGTGGCTCTGCGAATGAAGTTATAGACCCATAGTAGTAGCAAACTTTGGGTGGAGGCGTGAAAACATGAGACTAATAGAAATATTAAGGCATTAATATTTCAAGTTGTAGCTAGAGCATCCTTAATGTCCTAGGTTAAAAAGAATGCAACATTTAAGGTGCATGCATGCTCTAGCTTTCTTATGAAAATGAAATGGTGTAAAATAAGCGGCTATAAAAATTAAGGCTTGGCTTGCCTTTTCACCAGACATGATAATGTCTGGTGGAAAATAAGTGACTAGTAAAATTAAGGCTTGGCTTACATCAGACATGATAATGGCTATGTAATATACTTACATATAGATTAGATTGTCCGTGCGTGTGCTGGATCGTTCGTAGACACGCACGTAATATCCTGTCGATTAATGGGTAGATCATAAATTTTTGGTATTTAGAGTCGGTGTTCGAATCACCGCAGGATAATTATAATACAACACTAGCTGTATTTCTATTCCCGAGGAGTACACTTTGTTAGGGAACGAAGTTCCCTCCGCCCACATTTTTCTAGAAGGCGTGCGATAGACGAAGTCTCCTGCTCTAGCGCAGCCGGGAATCAGCAAGCTCGAAAAAAAAATACAATTTTTTTACGCCTTAAAGGAAGCTAAGCTGCTTCTATTAAATTAGGCTAATCACAGCCAATTAGCTGACCCTATGCTATAGTAGCACACTTATTTAGGTATAACCACAAGCTAAAATTAAAGCAACTAAAGCTAGATTTATTAAGGTAGACATAACTCAATAGGTAGAGTGGTTATTTGTGGTGTAACTTGTTCTCGGTTCGAGCCCGAGTGTTTACCCAAGGAGTAGTGCTGTATATCCTATGGTACGGCTTTAGCTTGCGTAAGCAAACTAAAGCAAGCTAAAGTTCGCTATAGGGACTTCGTTCGAGCTTTAAAAGAAATTTTTTTTTATAGCCGGACTTCGTTCTAGCAAGCTCTAAAAAAATTAAGGCGCAAGCTCGTATTTTTCGGCGGCGCCCCCGAGCTTGCGCCCGGACCACTAAGCACGAAAAATCCGCATGCTAAAGCTAGCTGGGTCTATATCGGCGTAAGCATACTTCGTAGCCATCATAAAAAAGCAATAACTAGGATTAGTCCTCAGCTTTAGCTTTATTCCAAGGATGGCGAGTTATACGAAGCACCCTTCTATTGCTTGCAATAGCTTTAGCTAAGCAGCACAAAATAATACGAATAAATAGTTATAGGAAGGTAGACAGCTTCGCGCCCCTTCGGAGGGCTTCGCACAAATATTCTAATTCCTTCTACTATTCCTTGTGTGTTGCGCTAGCTTTAGCTAGCGCGAGGAGTACACTTTGTTAGAGGACTAGTAGGTGCAGAAATAGCTAGCTTTATAGCCCCATAGTACGATTAAAAAGCCTAAGTAGTTTAAATGGTTAAAACTCTAATTTCATACATTAGTAATGAGAATTCGATTTTCTCCTAAGGCTCGCCTCCTTATATTAGTTGGCCTTTAAGAATAGTCGGGCGGACTAGCTAAGCGCATAAAAAAAAAAATGATCATATTATCAATAGTACTAGTTTTACTTTCAAACGCCGTCAATATAAGACGAGATTTATCGATACTATTTAATAGAATATCGATATTAATATTAATTTATTGTATTTTACATGATATGTCTTCTTTAGCTGTTATAACTAAAGGAGTAGGTTTACACGGTGGTTTATTACTTATGTCCAATATCACACAAATATTCCATATTTTTATATTTTTAGTTAGTATATTAATATTACAATTAACTAGTTTTTATCCTAGAAAAGTATGAGTATCAGAATATTCTTCTTTAAAAGATTTATTGTTATATAAATTTATTTATTATAATACAAAAATAATAAATAAAATGGGAGAACATTTTAAAATTATTGAATATCCTTTAATTATATTATTTGTAATTACAGGTGCAGTATTATTAATGTCTACTAATGATTTAGTATCTATTTTCCTGGCAATAGAATTACAAAGTTATGGTCTTTATATATTAAGTACTATATATAGAAATTCTGAATTATCTACTACAGGTGGTTTAATATACTTTTTATTAGGAGGATTAAGCTCATGTTTTATCTTATTAGGAACTAGTTTATTATATGCTAATTCAGGTACTACTAACTTAGATGGTTTATACATCATAACTAGTATAAGTGATCTTTCTACAAATTTATGATATACACCTTATTATATTAATCTTTCTTTAGTAATTTTTACAATAGGATTCTTATTTAAAGTAAGTGCAGCACCATTCCATTTTTGATCGCCTAAAAAAGGACTTAGGAAATCCTTATCAACAGACGTTGGGCGTAAACTATCAAATTCCGGGGAACCCCTAAAGCTTCTGGTACTAAGCCATATATGAAAATGTATGAGTGGCTGAATTAATTACTCAGGTATAGTAACAAGCCAGAAGATGAGTGAAAACGAAATGGGCAATCGCGGATCTAAGTCAGTAATACATGCGACCAAACAGTCATGTATTATTGTAAAAGAGCAACGAGTAAATGGTAGTTGATGCGGTATTAATTTACCGCATTTAAGATGTACTCTACTGGGCTTCGAAAGAAGTTATCAAGTTAAAATCCTTTCTAACCAAATTATTCAAAGACAATTTTATTCTTCCGAATCTAACCTAGACAATGGCCAACTGCCTCAAGATCCTGGATTTATATCGGGATTCTCTGACGCAGAAGGATGCTTTTTGGTTCTAGTGCGTAAATCACCAAAAAGCAAACTAGGATGACAACTAGAGGCTAATTTTACAATTAATCTTCATGTAAGAGACCTAGATCTTTTAAAACTTATTCAAACCTACTTTGGAGTTGGAAGAATAGGTAAAGAAAGAAATGGTTGTTGTGATTTTACAATAGGTTCTTTAGATCAAATATTAACAAAAGTAATACCTCATTTTGATAAATATCCTTTAAAAACTAATAAATATTCCGATTATTTATTATTTAAAGAAGTTGTTATGATGATGAAACGCGGGGAACATTTAACCGCGGAAGGTTTACAAAAAATAATAAGTATTAGAGCTTCTTTAAATAAAGGATTAACTCCTTTACTATTAGAAGCCTTCCCCAATACTGTTGCTTCAGTAAGACCATTATTACCTCCACTTAATAGTGTCAAATTAGATCCTCAATGAGTAGCTGGTTTTACAAGTGGTGATGGTTGTTTTAAAGTTAGTATTAGAGAATCTAAATTACATAAAATAGGAAGTCGTGTAGTATTACTTTTTGTAGTAACTCAACACATTAGAGATGAATTACTACTGAAAAGTTTAGTAGATTTCTTTGAGTGTGGTCAAATTTATTCTTATAAAGATTATACTGAGTTCAGATGTCAATCATTCAAAGATAATTATGAAAAGATTTTACCTTTTTTCGATAAATACCCTATTATTGGCGTTAAATCTAAAGATTTCAAAGATTGAGCTAAAGTAGCTAAAATGATACAAACAAAAGTCCATTTAACTAACGAAGGTTTCGATCAGATTCGTCAAATAAGAACAGGAATGAATAAAGGTAGATATCTAAAATAAACTACTCAGGTTCATGCAGTATTTTTTTCTGCGCAAGCTAGAAAAAAATTACGAGGAGCTTAGCGCCCGCCTCGATTATATAAAGTTGTTCTTTTCTTTAATTTGGACGATAAATTTAACAGTCGTCATGTGGACGTTTATGACGCTATACCTACAATAGTAACAACATTCGTAGCTATAATAGCCAAAATTTCTATATTTATATTATTATTACAATTAGTATATTATACTAACAGTAGTTTTTCAGAAATGAGTTGAACATTTATTTTACTAATAAGTTCACTATTCTCATTAATAATAGGAACTGTGGTAGGTTTAACTCAATTTAGAATTAAAAGATTATTTGCTTATAGTACTATATCTCACGTAGGGTTTATACTTTTAGCATTAGGTATATCTAGTGTAGAATCTACTCAAGCATTTATATTCTATTTAACACAATATTCTATAAGTAATTTAAATGCATTTGTTATATTAATAGCTATAGGGTTCTCTTTATATTGTTATATAAGTGAAAACAAAGAACATGAAGAATTAATGGACAAAAATAATTCACCTATACAATTAGTAACTCAATTGAAAGGTTATTTTTATATAAATCCTTTCTTAGCTATAAGTTTGGCTATTACTATATTTTCATTTGTAGGAGTTCCACCTTTAATAGGATTCTTTGGAAAACAAATGGTATTAAGTGCAGCCTTAGATAAAGGTCTTATTTTCTTATCTTTAATAGCGATATTGACTAGTGTTATAGGAGGAGTTTATTATTTAGGTATAATAAAAGAAATGTTCTTTAGTTTACCTGAATATAAAATAAATCCATTATTGGAAAATCTAGTATTAAAAGGAAATGTTTTAGATAATAATCAAAAAATAATTAATAAATTAAACTTTAACTATAAAAATATAGCTATATCAAGTCCTATTTCTTTTGTAATTTCTATAATTAC
Organism: Fusarium dlaminii; assembly: GCA_013186775.1. NCBI lineage: Eukaryota > Fungi > Ascomycota > Sordariomycetes > Hypocreales > Nectriaceae > Fusarium > Fusarium dlaminii. The sequence continues at coordinate 29,518 of JAAOAL010000152.1, read as the reverse complement.
ACTTGTTATTCTATTATTTTTATTTATGAACAAAGAATGGCTAAGCATGGGTAAAGAAAAAACAATGCCATTTTTTAACAAAATAAATTTAATATACAACAAGTCTATTAGAAGTTTTTATTTTATAAAAACTTATTCTACAATATTCATTAATAATTATACAACAAGGCGGAGCTTTATCATGCTGATTTATAGCTTTAGCTTTCTGAAGGCCCAAGCTCGGCGAAGCCAAAAAATATGCGCGGAGAAAACTTCGTTTGCTAACAAAGTGTACTCCTCGAGAAAAATATGCCCTCTTGAAAACAACAAAAATAAGCTTATAAATCCTTGATTTATTACAGGATTTACTGATGCTGAAGGTTCTTTTATGGTACATTTAGAAAAAAACCAAGATAAATGAAGAGTAAGACCTAGATTTCAAATTAAACTCGATATAAGAGATTTATCATTATTAAAGGAAATTAAAGCATATTTTAATCATATAGGTTCAATTAACATTTCTAACAAGGAATGTGTTTATAAAGTAAGATCTTTAAATGAAGTAGCTATAATAATATCACACTTCGATAAATATATTTTAATGTCACAAAAAAGAGCTGATTTTGATTTATTCAAACTAATTGTTAATAAATTAAAATTAAATAACCGAGAGCATTCAACTTCTCAAAGTTTACAACAAATTGTAAGTATAGGTGCTTCAATGAATTTAGGTTTATCTTCATTAGTTAGAGATAATTTTTCTAACATTATACCGGTTGCGAGACCTTTAGTTGAAAATATAGGGATACCTCACCCTGAATGATTAGCTGGATTTGTATCAGGAAAAGGATCTTTTTCAATATATGCTTCACAGTCAGTAAATAAATCAGTGTCATTAAGTTTTAGAGTATTTCAGTACGAGCTTGGGGCTAAAGATGAAGAACTATTGAAATTTTTTGTTTATTTTTTTAATTGTGGTAATTTTAATTATCATGAAGATAAAAAAGCTGTAATTTTTGTTGTTAGAAAATTTGAAGATATAAATCATAAGATTATTCCTTTCTTTGATAAACATAAAATTAAAGGTGTTAAATACAAAGATTTTAAAGACTGATCTGAAGCTGCTAAAATAATAGAGTCTAAAAATCACTTAACGCAGGAAGGACTTAATGAAATACGTAGAATAAGAAAGAATATGAACTCATATAGACTTTAATACAATGTATAATAAATACAGCATATAGGTTGCCCCATTAGATAATACACAGAGGAGGGCTGCTATCGCACAAATGTGGGCGGAGGGAACTTCGTCCCCTAACAAAGTGTACTCCTCTAAAAAAAAATATATTTTTTTTTTTTATAGCCAGCCCTCTGGGGTATTAAATATTGAAAATTGGATAAATTGCAAGAAGATTTATTAATATAGAAGGGAAGCTAAAGCTTGTCCCTACGAAGAGCTTGCGCCCCCGTCTTAATAAATAATTTGCAGCGTAGTTTATTTTAAGAGGGCTAACGAAGAGCTTGCTATGAAATACGCATACTTCGTTAGCCCTCTTATTAAAATAAAATCGTTCAACGACTAAATTACCTTAATAGCCTAGCCTACCCATAAGAGCTAGCGCCTTCAAGAAGGCGCTAGCTCTTCAGGATTAGCAAGCTAAGGATGGTATAAAATCCAATATTACTTTAAGTATTAAAGTAATAATGACATAGTCTGAACAATATAGAAATATATTGAAATATTAATAATAAATATTAATAGCTAACAACCTTGACCATATTGGTACAAATTTTATTTAACAATTAAATGAGTAGTGTAACTTTTCTTTTTGTTTTTGTTACTATTTTAACAATAGTTTTTTTACTTCTTAATTTCATACTAGCTCCACATAACCCTTACCAAGAAAAATATAGTATTTTTGAATGTGGTTTTCACAGTTTTCTTGGTCAAAATAGAACTCAATTCGGTGTTAAATTCTTCATATTTGCATTAGTTTATCTTTTATTAGATTTAGAAATATTAGTGATATATCCATATGGTATAAGTGTATATGAAAATGGTATTTACGGATTAATAGTAGTGCTAATTTTCATAGGTATAATAACTGCGGGATTTGTATTTGAATTAGGTAAAAATGCCTTGAAAATAGATAGTAGACAATCCAATAATTATTTTTATAAATCAAAAAAATTTATTAATATGTTTACTGAACATAAGTAGCAGTAAAATTTTTACTCATGTGTTTAGTAGCAAAGCTATGCAGTGCAGGAGTACAGTTATTCTCAGCTTTGCAATTTCAGTTACTACCCTATTAGCTTGGTATCTATCGGATAAGCTTGCGCGAACTAAGTCCCCTGTAATAGCGGTATTTTATTTGAAGCAGGCCGAAGGGGCGCTAACTATGAAGATTTATAGCTACCGGTAGCTATAAAGGCGGAGCTTGTGCCTTCATAGCGCAAGCTCCTCGTATTTTTTTTCCGCAGCGCTAGAGCAGGAGACTTCGTCTATCGCACGCCTTTTTAGAAAGGCTATAAAAAAATATATATATTTTTTTTTTTTAAGCATACTTCGTTAGTGCTAAAGGTCATACACACCGCCCCCTTAACTTGCTAATTTTCTAGTTTGCGGATTTTTCTGCTATGATGGCGAGCTTGCGTCGCAGATTTTTCGAATAAAAATCCGCAAGCTAAAGCCTTCACAGAGGCTCGCGCTAAAAACTAAAGCAAGCTCAAGCTATTACTGCGTTAGCTTAAAGCTATACTAAACACGAATAGAAATAAGCAAGTTATAGAGCTTGCCTCGCCTTTATAAAGCTCGCTTATAAAAAGAGTATGAAGGCTTTAGCTTACTAATAATAGTAATTAACAAGCTAAAGCTCACCCGTTAAACGATTATATATATTAGCCTCCACCCTAATAGCCTAGCGTATTAATTTGTGAAACTACTATTTTTAGCTTACGCAAGCTACAAATAATTTCTAACTATAACCTTAATAGGAGGGAAGCTACCTAGTATCTTAAGTAGTAGGCTGCCCTCCTCCTATTATATGGTTAGCTAATTTACTTAGCTAAGGACACGATATTCTTTTTTTCAATACATTCACATTTACATTTTTATATAATTAACTAGATGTTAGAATCATCAAAACTTATTGGAGCGGGATTAGCAACTATTGGTCTAGCAGGTGCTGGAGTTGGTATAGGTGTAGTGTTTGGGTGTCTAATTATAGGAGTGGCTAGAAATCCATCCTTAAAAAATCAATTATTCTCATACTCAATATTAGGGTTTGCTTTCTCAGAAGCAACTGCCTTATTTGCTTTAATGATGGCTTTATTATTATTATATGTTGTATAATAATAATCTTTTTTAAGGCGAGGAGGGCGAGCTTGTGCCTAAATATATTTTTTTTTATAAAGCTCGAGGACTTCGTCCCCTGCAAGCTACCCGTCCCCGCAAGCTAAAGCTCGCTATAATTAGTAGATGGGCGCAGTATTAGCTAGCCACATCCGCACCTTAAGGGGCGAATATAGCTAGCTAAAAGCTAAAGCAGGTCTATATTTTTATTCTTTTTATAAGGAGGGCGCTAGCTCCGCCCGCATATATAAAGCTAAAAGCTAGAGCTACCTTTACAACGGGCGGCAATTCTATTATATTTATACTACAGTCCCTGTAGCTTCTAGTTCCTGCTATCTATGTGTAGCTCGATCGAGCCTGCTAACAAAGCGTATTTATAGCAGTGAAAGGTGAAAGCTACAGTTAAAGGGTGTATATAAAGAGATATAATTAGAAATTATATATTAAAAATTTATATATGAAACACTTATTTAATACATTTATTAATTTAGATGCACCTATGCCTTGAGGTATTTATTTCCAAGACAGTGCTACTCCACAAATGGAAGGATTAGTGGAACTTCATGATAATATTATGTACTATTTAGTTTTAATTTTATTTGCTGTAGGATGAATATTATTTTCTATAATAAAAAATTTTGCTTCAACTAAAACACAAATATCACATAAATACTTAAATCACGGTACATTAATTGAATTAATATGAACTATAACTCCTGCAGTTATATTAATATTAATAGCTTTCCCTTCTTTCAAATTGTTATATTTGATGGATGAAGTTAATGACCCCTCTATGACTATTTTAGCTGAAGGTCACCAATGATATTGAAGTTACCAATATCCAGATTTCATAGATTCAAATGAAGAATTTATAGAATTTGATTCTTATATAGTACCAGATTCTGATTTAGAAGATGGAGGATTAAGAATGTTAGAGGTTGATAATAGAGTAATAGTTCCTGAATTAACACATATAAGATTTGTAATAACATCTGGTGATGTTATACATTCTTTTGCTTGTCCATCTTTAGGTATAAAATGTGATGCTTACCCTGGTAGATTAAACCAAGTATCCGTTTTCATAAATAGAGAAGGAGTATTCTATGGGCAATGTTCAGAAATATGTGGTATTCTTCATAGTTCTATGCCTATAGTTATAGAATCTGTAAATATAGATAAATTTGTGCATTGACTATATTCAGTTTAATAGAGCAAGGTATTTTGTTCGCTATGACTAGCTTTCTATAGCTAGCTCTAGTTTCGCCCCATAGGGTAACTATAATGTATAAAGTTAAATTAATAAATTAGTAGGGGGGGGGGGGGGGGGGGGGAGCTCGCGCTACTACTAAAGGGATATTAGTTCAATGGTAGAACAAGATGGTACGGTCATCATGATTGTAGTTCAAGTCTACAATATCCTTAGTACATTTATAAGTAAGGCTTTAGCTTATGCAAGCAAGCTAAAGCTCTGTCTTAGTGATATGAAATATTTGCCTGCTATTAATAAATGGATATTAGTTTAATGGTAGAACAAGATGCTTCGGTCATCATGATTGCAGTTCAAGTCTGCAGTATCCTTAGTATAGTTATTGATAATTTTGTTTATCGATAATTTTGTTTATCGATAATTTTGTTTATCGATAGTTATACTTATAACTAAGGGTTTGCTTATGTATAGCTTGCGTATGAATACTAGCTTATTATAACTTTGTACTTAATAAAGCTACTATTAGCCATACCTAGACGTAATCTATAAAGTATGATAAAGCTGTAGCTTATATTTTAAGCTGTTTGCTTTATATATTGCTTTAGCTAAAAGCAAGTAAGCTAAAAGCTAAAGCGATTTTTGGCTTTGCGCCCCTTCGGGGGGGGGGGGGCTTCACCTAAAATAGCTAAAGTTAGAATTAGAAGGGAAAGGTATTCTTAGGTAGTAGTGCTATTCCATGCTATAAAGGCTACGCTAGCTAAAGATCGAGCTAGGAATAGCAAGCTAAAGCTATTACAGGTATCCGCTAGCTAAAGATCGAGCTAGGAATAGCAAGCTAAAGCTATTACAGGTATCCGCTAGCTAAAGATCGAGCTAGGAATAGCAAGCTAAAGCTATTACAGGTATCCGCTAGCTAAAGATCGAGCTAGGAATAGCAAGCTAAAGCTATTACAGGTATCCGCTAGCTAAAGATCGAGCTAGGAATAGCAAGCTAAAGCTATTACAGGTATCCGCTAGCTAAAGATCGAGCTAGGAATAGCAAGCTAAAGCTATTACAGGTATCCGCTAGCTAAAGATCGAGCTAGGAATAGCAAGCTAAAGCTATTACAGGTATCCGCTAGCTAAAGATCGAGCTAGGAATAGCAAGCTAAAGCTATTACAGGTATCCGCTAGCTAAAGATCGAGCTAGGAATAGCAAGCTAAAGCTATTACAGGTATCCGCTAGCTAAAGATCGAGCTAGGAATAGCAAGCTAAAGCTATTACAGGTATCCGCTAGCTAAAGATCGAGCTAGGAATAGCAAGCTAAAGCTATTACAGGTATCCGCTAGCTAAAGATCGAGCTAGGAATAGCAAGCTAAAGCTATTACAGGTATCCGCTAGCTAAAGATCGAGCTAGGAATAGCAAGCTAAAGCTATTACAGGTATCCGCTAGCTAAAGATCGAGCTAGGAATAGCAAGATCTTTAGCTAGCGCATTATTTTAGTGGAAGAGCGAGCTTCCCCCTCTTCATAGCAAGGTCGTAGCAGGAATAGTTGGTGGAATACTCATAATTATAGGTGGGTAAGCACAGCTGCTGTTTCATAGTAAGAGGGAGGCTATAAAAAAAAATATATTTTTTTATGGCATATTTTTCTCGAGGAGTACACTTTGTTAGCAAACGAAGTTTTCTCCGCGCATATTTTTTGGCTTCGCCGAGCTTGGGCCTTCAGAAAGCTAAAGCTATAAATCAGCAAGCTAAAACTATAAATCAGCATGCTAAAGCTCGCTCTCGTTCGTGCCGGCCACCACCGAACAATTAGTAGTTTTAGATAAAATATGAATTTAACTTTAGTACTTTTTTTAATAGGAATCTTAGGGTTTGTATTTAATAGAAAAAATATAATATTAATGCTTATTTCTATAGAAATAATGCTATTATCTATAACATTCTTAATATTGGTAAGTTCTGTTAATATTGATGATATAATAGGACAAACATATGCTATATACATTATAGTAGTTGCTGGTGCAGAATCTGCTATCGGTTTAGCTATTTTAGTAGCTTTTTATAGACTAAGAGGAAGTATTGCAATAGAATATAAATAATGTATTTAAGTATAATTATATTACCTTTATTAGGATCTATAGTATCCGGTTTTTTTGGTAGAAAAGTCGGTGTTACAGGTAGCCGTATTTTAGGTTGTTTAAGTATAATGATAACTACAATATTAGCTATTATTAGCTTTTTTGAAGTAGGATTTAATAATAATCCCGTTTCAATAAATTTATTTAAATGATTAGATAACGAATCATTTAATATGGCATGAAACTTTCAATTTGATAGTTTAACAGTATCAATGTTAATACCTGTATTAATAATCAGTTCTTTAGTTCATTTTTATTCAATAGGATATATGAGTCATGACCCCCACAATCAAAGATTCTTTAGTTATTTAAGTTTATTCACTTTTATGATGATAATACTAGTAACTGGAAATAATTATTTAGTTATGTTCGTCGGATGAGAAGGTGTGGGTGTTTGTTCATATCTATTAGTTAGTTTTTGATTCACTAGAATAGCGGCTAATCAAAGTTCTCTTTCAGCTTTCTTAACTAATAGAGTCGGAGATGCTTTCTTAATGATAGGTATGTTTATCTTATTATGAACTTTAGGAACTTTAGATTATAGTACTGTATTCTCATTAGCTCCTTATATTAATGAAAATATAACAACAATTATAGGAATATGCCTATTGATAGGTGCAATGGCAAAAAGTTCTCAAGTAGGTCTTCATATCTGATTACCTATGGCCATGGAGGGTCCTACACCGGTATCTGCTTTAATACATGCAGCTACAATGGTTACAGCGGGAGTATATTTATTAATTCGTTCATCGCCTTTAATAGAATATAGCTCTGCTGTATTATTAATCTGTTTATGATTAGGAGCTATTACTACAATATTTAGTTCATTAATAGGATTATTTCAACAAGATATAAAAAAAATTATCGCATATTCTACTATGAGTCAATTAGGTATGATGGTAATAGCTATAGGTTTATCTTCTTATAATGTAGCAATATTTCACTTAATAAATCATGCCTTCTATAAAGGATTATTATTCTTAGGGGCAGGAGCAGTTATACACGCTGTAGTAGATAATCAAGATTTAAGAAAATACGGGGGATTAATATCATTCCTACCTTTAACCTATTCTGTAATATTAATAGCTAGTCTTAGTTTAGTCGCTTTCCCTTTTATGACAGGATTTTATAGTAAAGATTTTATATTAGAATCTGCCTATGGTCAATATCATTTTAGTAGTATTGATGTATACGTTATAGCAGTAATTGGGGCTATATTTACTACACTATATTCAGTTAAAGTTATATACTTAACTTTCTTAACTAATCCTAATGGACCAGTTAATTATTATAGAAATGCTCATGAAAGTGATATATTTATCAGTTTACCTTTAGTGATATTAGCTGTATTCTCCATATATTTTGGATATATCACTAGAGATATTTTCATAGGTTTAGGTTCAGGGTTCTTTATAGACAATAGTATATTTATTCACCCTGTCCATGAAATAATGATTGACACTGAATTTGGTGTACCTACTATATTTAAATTAATTCCTTTTATCCTTACTGTTTCTTTCTCAGCATTAGCCATAATATATTCAGAATTTATGCCAAATATAATATCTAACTTTAAATTATCTAATTTAGGATATTATATTTATGGTTTCTTTAATCAACGTTTCTTAGTTGAATTCTTTTATAATAAATACATTGTTAATTCAGTTTTAGAGATAGGAGGTCAAACTACAAAAGTTTTAGATAAAGGTAGTATTGAATCAATAGGTCCTTATGGATTTGGTGTTATTTTAACTAAAGCTAGTAAAATAATTTCTAGCTTAAGTAATGGAGTCGTAACTAATTACGCTCTTTATATTTTAATAGGAATTTGCTTCTACTTATCTATTTTTACTTTTGTTCAGGTAGTAGATGACGTAGTAAATTCTATTACAATAGCAAGCTTAGTAATTCTTATGTTATATAAAGATCGTTCTTTAATTTCTAACTAGCGCGAGGAACTTCGTTCGCCCCCTCTAAGGGTTAGTTTACACGAGGGCACGTTTTAGCTTGCGCAAACTTCGTTCGCGCAAGCTAGAAGTCGAAAAAAAAAATACAAGGAGGAGGCTTCACCTATCGCCCACCTTTATAGGGCTTCGTTCGAGCTTTAAAAGAAATTTTTTTTATAGCCGGACTTCGTTCTAGCACCCCTCGATAAGAGGAACTCTATTCCATAGCCCGCCTTAATTTATAGCTCTTAGCTTTTAGGAGACTTCGTCTCCTAAAAGCAAGGATTAATTTGTAATAAATATAAATATATTTATTAATGGGACTATAGCCTTTTTTTTTATAGATATAGATACTAACCTGCACTATGATATCCTGGAATATATAGTCGGCCTTATCTCGGCGTTGCGAGTAAAGCGTATTTTTTACTATTACTCTAGCCCTGGCCGAGGGATAGCTATACTCTCCATACTGCTGTATTAAGCGTAAATAAAGGTAAGCTATAAATATTAGAATAAAGGAGTGCATGTTTGCTTGCTTACGATGCAACGTATTGCAAACATTCGTAGTATATTTATAAAGTGTTAATAGCCCCTAGTCTCATTAGCTCAATGGCAGAGCAGAATACTTCTAATATTTAGATCTTAGTTCGACCCTGAGATGAGATACAGTATAATATTAATATTATACCCCGGTTAACTATGTAGATAATAAGTAGTCTATTAAATCAATAAAAAAATTTTTTTTGGCTATTTTTGCTTCTCGATCATAATATTTAATACCTAACTTAGCTGGCTTAGCTTTACAGCTTTAATCTGTTTTCTAGAGAGGTGATAATGAAAGAGTAAAGCGCGGGAAAACTCCCTCTTATTCAAGTGCGGATATTATTCGAATAAGACAAAGCTAGCTCCTCTCGTTTCATTAGGGAAGCGTTAGAGCAAGCTCGAAGAGGGAAAGTGTTATATAATAGTTTTTAACCTTGGAGCTTTAGTAGAGCTTCGCAGCTAACGTTATTTTTTTTTTTTAAGCGGAGCTAAGGAGCTATAATAGCTTGCCCGGTTATTCCTTTTGCTATGAATACACTTTGTTAGCAAACTCCTAATTACGCCTGCTTTATATTACATACTTTTAACCCTGCGGTCTTAGCTAGCTTTATTCCATATTTTTTCTTAGAAAAAAATATGAAATAAAGCTAAGAATTAGAGAAGAAGGGCACTAATTTTATTATTAATATTATAAGATTAAACAAAACCTAGTTAGCTGCTTGCTATATTAATGCTTATTTCTAGCTAGCTAGCTATTTGGCGAGGCTTCGCCTACCCCCCTTCCTTATGAAATAATGCTACTCGCTTCATCGCGAAGGAGACAAAGCTATAGTAAGCTAGAATAATCTACCTAGATTATTCTACCTAGATTATTCAATTAAGATAGTAAGTTAGCACACATTAACAGAGAAACGCCAAAATAAAATTAAAAATATGAAATGCGAAGTAAAAGAAAATTGAACCACTATAATAAAAAATATAGGGTTAGATGAAATAGGGGGGATTTTTTTGTAAATTTAGCCTAGAATTAATAGTTTTAGTACTAGCTCTATTATTCATAATATCTATATTTTATATATTTAGAATGGAAAGTAGTCCAACGCCTAATATTAGTAGTATAAAAGAGGCAACCTCAACTATGGAAATCCTTTTTAAACTACACAAGGAGCCAAATAAAATTTATCCCATTTCCATAAAATTATTTGAACAAATGTCTATTAATGAATCTTGGGTTAATAAGTGCGATTACCGGGGTTTTTTTTTCCGCTAGAAGCCATTATAACCTTACTCTTAAACAAGAAAAGAGTTGGCAGGAGAATTAGAAAATGATAGTTCTACGTGCTATAGATATACTTTTGGTTTAAGGTGGACTCAAGATAAGGGTAATCAGATAACACAGCCTTGTATATATAAAAAAGATTCATATAACCTTGCTATATCTGATCCTTATATGTTGGAAGTAGTAATTAAATATGAAACGGCTAAATATAACAATATAAATACGTAAGCAAGCTTGTGTGTTTTACCTTATAGACAATTGTCTTTAAGAGTGCTGCGGATATATAGCTGATTTTTTATAATCAGTGCGCAAGCTACCATATGAAATACGCAGGGATAGGGAGGATACATAAATAATATGCGAGCTAATCCTAATCTAATTCTTATCCTTATCCGTAGGGATAAGGATAAGAATTGTCCACAGTTGTAGCATACAACTTCTCTGCTCTTCTAGCTATACAATTTGTAGGCGGTGGAATATAATCTACCACGGTGTGATCTAAAGCGCGTAGTGTTTCCTGGCGCTGGAAAGCTATCGAGTTAGAACTGATAGGGAACACAGTATATGTATGTGCTAATTTAATAGTTTTTTACATTTTTCTCCTACGCTAATTTTTTTATAGCTTGCGTATTTTTCTGCAAAGCTTCTAATCCGTATCCTGCCTGGATATGGATACATAATATCAGGATAATAAAAAAATATATTCATAGCACACAAAGGAGGGAAGTTCTATTCCTGCAAGGCAGGAATCATAAAGCTAGCTATAAAAGTAATTTTTTATAGCTAGCAAGGAACTTCGTACTGTAAAAGTTAGCTAAGAATAGTTCTGTAAATTATACAGCTTAATGTATACTTCTAGCTGTTCACAGTAAGGCGCTAGCTATGAAATATAGCTAGCGCCTTACTGTGGGCTATCTAAGAATACTAAAAAAAAAATAAATAAATATATACCCATTATTAGCTGGCTATGTAATAAAGCTATGCTTTATTACATAGCCTTCCTACGCAGGAAGAAATAAGCTCGCTATATAAATATATTTATATACCCTATATATAAATTATAATTATTATGAGAATATTAAAAAATCACCCTTTATTAAAATTAGCTAATGGTTATTTAATAGACGCTTCACAACCTAGTAATATAAGTTACTTATGAAATTTCGGATCTTTATTATTAGTTTGTTTAGTTATACAAATTGTAACTGGAGTTACTTTAGCTATGCATTATAACCCTTCAGTATTAGAAGCATTTAATTCTGTAGAACATATTATGCGTGATGTAAACAATGGATGATTAGTACGTTACTTACATAGTAACACAGCATCAGCTTTCTTCTTTTTAGTGTACTTACACATAGGAAGAGGTATATATTACGCATCTTATAGAGCACCAAGAACATTGACATGAGTTATAGGTACAATAATCCTTATCGTTATGATAGTTACAGGATTCCTGGGTTATGTTTTACCTTATGGACAAATGTCATTATGAGGTGCTACAGTTATTACTAATTTAATTAGTGCTGTTCCTTGAATTGGACAAGACATAGTTGAGTCAATAAAAACTACAGCTTTGGGTATTAGTATGATTTTCATATATTCAATATTGCCTACAATAGGTAATGTACATAAAAACGCATTAAAGAAAAAGAATAAATTATTAGATAAAAGAGATTATGTTAACCTACCTACATCTTTTTTAGCATTTTTAGTCGGATTAATAGATGGAGATGGTTATATTCAAATAACTAAAACAACTAAAGGATTTATAACTATGAAATTAGTTATTTCTTTACACATAGAAGATATTTCAACTTTAGAATATATTCATTCTACTTTAAAATTGGGTAGTGTAAATATATATAAAGATTTAAGAAGTCCAAGTTGTAAATTAGTAATAAATAGAACTGAGTTACAAGAAGTTTTATTTCCTTTATTAATACATAATAACATATTCTTTTTAACTGAAACTAGAATTAATCAGTTTAATTTGGCTATGCATATTCTAAAAAATGATATAAAAATGTTTGATCAAATACCATCAAGAGACAACATTCAAGATGTGTTTAAATTACCGGAAAATCCAAAAGATTACACATTATTATATTTCTTTAAAAATTGAATTGTAGGATTTACATGTTCAGAAGGTTCTTTTTTTATTAAAAGCAATAATGATGGTTGTTTTCAATTAAAACAAAGAATACATACAAATTTATTTGAAGCATTTAAATTAGTGTTTAATACTAGCAGAAAAATAGACACTACTAATAATTTTAATCAGTTTGGTGTTAGTTCTAAATCTGATATTCAAACAGTTATAAATTTCTTTTCTTTCGAAGGTTTACACCCTTTAATTGGGTTAAAGTACATTCAATATATGAAATGATTAAGTAATTTACAGAATTCTATGCGTTATAGTAAATTACATTACCCAAAACTGTAGAACGGGCTCCTTAAAAAGATAAGGCTAGCTATTCTATAAGCTAGGCTTGAGCTATTGCCTTATTTTTTTAGTGGCAAATGGGGAAAATTACAAGAACATTTAATAACAAACTTACCTCCTAGTTATTAAATTATTTGTAGCGAAACTTAATTCGGTTAATTAAAAGGAATTAAGGACGTTCAACGACTAATGAGTGAGTTAAACCAACAATAAGCTCAACACGATAACCCCAGGGTTTTATAACGTTAGCTATATAGCAGCGTATTAAATAAAATTCAAGACATAGTCTAATTATATCTGAAAGGATATAAAGTATAAATTAAAAATTATATATAATCAAATTGTCATTTGAGGAGGTTTTAGCGTAAATAACGCAACTTTAAACAGATTCTTTGCTTTACATTTTGTATTACCTTTTATATTAGCGGCATTAGTTTTAATGCATATGATAGCTTTACACGATACAGCTGGATCAAGTAATCCTTTAGGTGTACCAGTATATTATGATAGAATGCCTATGGCTCCTTATTTCTTATTTAAAGATTTAATAACTATATTTATCTTTATATTTGTTTTAGGTATCTTTGTATTCTTTATGCCTAATGTTTTAGGTGATAGTGATAATTATATAATGGCTAACCCTATGCAAACACCACCTGCCATCCTGCCATAGTACCTTGAATGATATTTATTACCTTTCTATGCTATTTTAAGATCTATTCCTAATAAATTATTAGGAGTTATCGCAATGTTAGCTGCAATACTAATTATTTTACTATTACCTAAAGCTGATTTAGGGTTAACTAAAGGTTTACAATTTAGACCCCTAAGCAAGATAGCTTTCTACCTGTTTTTAGTGAATTTTTTAATGTTAATGCAATTAGGGGCTAAACACGTAGAAAGCCCGTTTATAGAAATAGGACAATTAAGTACTGCGTTATATTTTTCTCATTTCTTATTTATATTACCAGCAGTAAGTATATTAGAAAATACTCTTGTAGATTTAGAATTACAAAATAACGCCAAAAATATATAAGTATAACGCTGTGTAAAGCTTGCCCTTCACTACAGAGTAGTGCTGTATTGTTACTACTAGCTAGCTATTTATTAGCTAGCTAGTGCTTTATATTTATAGCTAAAGCACATTAAAGTTAGAGCTGGCTCCTTCCAAATAATTAGGGGGAGCTTGCGCCTTAATTTTTTTAGAGCTTGCGCCTAAATAAATTTTTTTTTATAAAGCTCTTCGTTCTAGGCTGATTTTTCGGCATACGTGCTCAAGGGGCGCCGCCGAAAAATATGCCTAGCCCTAAACAAGGCGCTGGCTTTGTAGTACTGGGCAAAGATTAAGATTGTAGATGGTTTTACACGGTGATTGCAGATCATTTGTACGAGGTTCAATTCCTCCTTAATCTTTTTTATTTAGTAGCACTGCCCCTTAAGGGGCAGTGCTATGAAGGCTTAGCAAAGCTCCTCTCTTCGTTAACAAGGTTTAGCTTGCTAGCTAGCTCCCCCCTAACAAAGGAGGGCTACGAAGTATGCTAGCTAGCAAGCTAAAGCTCGCTCTTAGTTACCATATATAGTTTTAATCGCTTATTAATTATATATTAACTAATATTTATAAATATGAATAAGTTACTATTAATATAGATGAATTTTTGTTATAGTATTACTATATTATTACGCACTACCCTTGCTTTTATAAAAAAATGCACGAGGGCGCTAGCTCCGCCTAAATACATTTTAGTATTTTCGGAGGGCGAGCTTGCGCCTAAATATATTTTTTTTATAAAGCTCGAGGACTTCGTCCCCTGCAAGCTACCCTATAGCTTAACTATACTATGATAATTACACTAAATAGCCACGATGGTCGTTATTATATAAATGATCGTAGCCTGCTTTTCTGTTAAGCCTGCTATGAAATAGAGCTAAAGCTTTATACATGCATAATTTTTCTTCGAAAAATCAGCCAAAATTAAGTACGAAGAAAACAAGAAGGGGCTAAGCAAACAAAAGTAAGCGAAAATAAATATTTGTATTTAAAATATTTTAGAATAGTACTTTTATGGCAGCTAGATTGCGAGTATATACTTAGCCAGTTAGTATTCACAAGCTAGCAAACTAGAAGCATATACCCTCTATATTGCACTATTAGTAACCATAATCTAATAATTTGATAAATTATCAGGCTGCATGGTTTATTACTGCAGTTTAAAACTAAGTAGCATAAATAAGCTAAACCAGATGATGATTATTCACTTATATATTTTTTAGTAGTAACTAGCACTAGCTAGTGCTAGGTGTATTTTTCGGCTTCGCCGAAAAATCTGCCGATAATAAATTACAAAAAATACACTAAAATTAAAATATAATATGATTGTAGAACAGTTATTACATTACATTACATTAATTTATAGTGAAGAAATTAAATTTAGCCTTTAGTGGAGGATAGCTAGAGGAAATAGAGCTTGCTTTTGCAACGCAAAGTTCGCTTGTAATTATTAATTAAAAATATTAATTAATAACTTTTAAGTGAAAAATTATGTTCACAAAAAGTACTTAAATTATTTCCTAATTTTGTCTTTAGATAAAGAAAGTTGTTCCCACCAGCCTAGTTTAACATTAAGATCCGAAATGTCTATGGGTCTGGAAAGATGATTTAATTCAACAAATGCTAAAGATATAGGTACATTGTATTTAATATTCGCTCTTTTCTCTGGATTATTAGGTACAGCCTTTTCAGTGTTAATTAGACTTGAACTTAGTGGGCCAGGAGTTCAATATATTTCTAATAATCAATTATATAACAGTGTAATTACAGCTCACGCTATATTAATGATATTCTTCATGGTCGATAATTGAAGACTATTTAATCTTAATTTTAATTTTCGAACTAGGGCAGCCCTCTTTGGTAGGCAAACTATAAATAGTGCTCTCAATAATAACCAAAATAATACTATTATTATTACAAATAGTAATAATAACAATAGGAGCAGCTTCGCCGCGCCTAATAAAAATAACGATGAAGAAGGCGCAAGCTACCCACAATATACTAAAGTATACATAGAAAACCCTTTTAATAATAGAAATCTTATTTTAAAAGTATCGAAAAATCAAAAAGGTGTTTATGTTTGAGAAAGTAAAGATCATGCTTATGTAGGACATTCTATTAATTTATATAATAGAATAAGTTCTTACTTTATGCCTTCTATTCTTCAAACTAAAGCACGTAGAGTGTTACGTTATTTTAATAAACACGGGTTTCAAGATACAAATCTTACAATTTATATAATGGATGATAAATCTAGCTTAGAAGAAGTTGTAAGCTTAGAACAATATTTTATAGATACTCTAAGCCCAAGTTTAAACGTAGATTTGGTGGCGAGCAGTTCAGGTTATCATGAACCTATGAGTAAAGAAATAAGAGATAAATTACGTAAACAAAGAGGTACTCCTATATACATATATAGGATAGAGGATTTTACTTTATTATATATATTTGAATCCAAACAGCATATGTATGATTCAATAGGTATTCACCATAAAACTTTAAATAACTGTTTAGACTCAGGTACAGTATATTTAGATACTTTATTTTTATCTTTGGATTTAATAGAAGAATCTGAAAATACAAATATATTAACTCTAGAAGGGATAAAAGAGTTGGTAAATGAAAAACGTGCATTATACACAGTTAAACACCCTGCTTCTAAATCTATTTTAGCTGAGTTTAAAGATGATTCAACTAAGAATCAGGAGTTTTCATCGTTAACAAGTTTAGCTAATCACTTAAAAGGAGATCGTGCTACTATTAGACAATATTTAAAAGGTATAAAATTGGGTTATTATAGAGGAAAATGAAAATTTACATATAAAGATTAAATAGAAAGGCATGGCCGGGTAAGGCAGAAATGTTTTACTTTATTTTCACTATATGCTGGAATCCCCTTAGAGCCTTTAAAACTAGTACCGCAGACTATAAGTTAGCAGTGGAATACAGTAACATTTTAAAGGATTGGGCAATCAGCAGGAAACCAAAGATAATTTTATTATCCGGTAGGTTCCTCAGAGACTACACGTGAAATATCTTAGTGAATATTTTATAATATTTAAAGATAAAGATATAGTCCGTCCATATTCGAAAGATTATGAGAAAACGTATGCCAGCATTAATAGGTGGGTTTGGTAATTTTTTAATGCCTTTAATGGTAGGTGGTCCAGATATGGCATTCCCTAGATTAAATAATATAAGTTTCTGATTATTACCCCCTAGTTTAATATTATTGGTATTTTCAGCCATAATTGAAGGTGGAGTAGGTACAGGTTGAACACTTTTGAAGGATAAGGTGTTGCTCTTTGGTAACTTAGAGGCAATAAAACTCTACTCGATGCGTGAAACTCTTGAAGTTTATATAGCTTATACTATTATCTACTCACTTTTAATTTTAGTAGTAATAATGTTAATAGTATTCTTAGGTTTTCTTATAAAAAACCTAAGTACAAGACAATATGCCTGGGAACTAACTAAATTAATGTTTAGAGCCCATCAGAGACTAAATGTAGAGCATCCTAATAATAATAATAATTTATTTGACCATTCTAGATCAATTAATAGATTTAAATATTACGAAAATAAAGATAATTTCCATCAATGATTAGTAGGTTTTACTGATGGTGATGGAAGTTTTTCGATTGTCAGAGTAGCTGAAAGAAAATGAACCCTATTTTTTAAATTAACTCAGAGTACTTATAATTTAAGAGCTATACATTTTATTAAAAATCAATTAGGCGTAGGTTCAATTTACGTAGATAGCGATTGTAATAAAGCAGATTTTAGGATAAGAGATAGAAAAACTATAGGTGCTACGATTTTACCTATTTTCGATAAATATCCTCTATTGACTAGTAAATACTTTTCATATTTAAAATTTAAAAAAGCATATGAAATATTAGAAAATCCAAATTTATCTACTCAAGATAAAGATAATTTATTACTAGCACTACAAAAAGAACAAATGCCTATAGATTATCTTTCTCCTGCATGAAAAACAGTAAACTATGAAGTTAATGATACAAATAAAGCTAAATCTGTTATGAGTAAATATTGACTTATAGGTTTCACTGAAGCAGAAGGAAGTTTTTATCTTGTAAGTAAAGATTCTACTCGTATTGTTCATGCTTTTGAAATAACTCAAAAATTAGATTTTCTCGTTTTAAAAGCTATAGCTCATATATTGGGTATAAGTGTAAGTAGAAAAAAATTACATTACACAGTAGTTACTACAAATTCACGGGCTATTTCAAATATAATAGATTACTATAGTAAAACTATGAAAGGTATAAAAGCTGTAGAATTTAGAATTTGAGCTAGATCTTATGTGAAACATAAAGGTAACTATGTAAAATTAAATAGTATAAGAGAAAATATAAGAGTTTTCAGACAAATCAGATTTAATGACAAATTTAAATATAAAGATTAAGATCTATAATGGATTAGGATGAAGGTATAGTCCAAACTATCATGAAAATGATAGAAATAACGATAGTATTTAAAAGAGTATGCTGCATATTTTATAAAATATGCTGCGACTAAATTTATAAATATGAGGTTATAAATACAAAAATGTTATCCTCCATTATCAGGATTACAAAGTCATAGCGGACCAAGTGTAGATCTTGCTATTTTTACTTTACATTTAACAGGGGTAAGTAGTTTATTAGGATCGATAAATTTTATAACAACAATTGTAAATATGAGAACGCCAGGAATAAGATTACATAAATTAGCGTTATTCGGATGAGCAGTAGTTATAACAGCAGTATTACTTTTATTATCATTACCTGTATTAGCTGGTAAAATACTGCCAGCGTTAAATTTGGCAAATTGCTGGAAACAGATATATTTATTTATTATATCTTCATCAGCAGGATGCTTATTATACTATAAGTTAATAAGTATCTTCAGAGACTATTCGCCAAAATTTGTATGTTTTAAAAATTATTTAAATATAGATCGTAAATTCTTTTCTGTAAAAAGAAAAACACTAGCGCCAGCGCAGTCATATCATAACAATGAAGAATTTGATGCTAAATTTTCTTCGTATTTAGCTGGTATAATAGAAGGGGATGGTTCTATTATAGTACCTAAAACAGAAAGATCGCCTAAAGGTGACTTATATTACCCTTCAATACAAATACTATTCGATTCAAGAGATTTTCCTTTAGCTTTAATATTACAATCTAAATTAAGCCATGGATCTATTTCTAAAAAAAAAGGTTCTAATGCTTATGTCTTAACAATTAATAAATTAGAAGGTATATTTCTAATAGCCAATATTATAAATGGTTATATGAGAACCCCTAAGATTTATGCTTTACATAGATTAATTGATTGATTAAATCAAAGATTTGATTTAAATATCCGCAAGAAAAATAAAGATATAAGCGATATAAACTCTAACAGTTGATTAGCAGGATTTATAGATGCAGATGGGCATTTTTCAGTAAGAACGACTTTAGTCGCGGAACGCACTAAATATCCCAAAATAGAATGTAAATTTGAATTATCTCAAAGACAAAATGATCATAATAATGAAAATAATTTGGAATATTTGAGTATAATTGCCAATTTTTTATCTTCTACTGTAAAAGAAACTCGAATGAATAAGCCAAAACCTGAATATAGAGTTAGAACTACAAATGTAGATAGTAATTTTATATTAGTTGAATATCTTGAAAAATATCCTTTATTTTCTAGTAAATATTTAAATTATAAAGATTGAATAAAAGTATTGTCATATTTTAAAGCCAAAAGCCATACAAAATCTGAATCTATTAAAGTTATAGTTGAAATTAAAGCACAAATGAATAATAAAAGAACAGAATTTAATTGAGATCATTTAAATAATTTTTATAACTTATACAAATAAAATATAGTCCCAACAATATGGCGACATATTGAGTGTCTGCCTTAAACAGGGCTGCGCTAGCTATGCGCTAGCTATGTGCTAGCTAATGAAATACCAAGCTCGCTCTTGTTTATGATAATTAACCATGAGAGGCCAAGATTTTTTTTTTGGGTATAACTATGGTGTTAACAGATAGAAATTTTAATACATCATTCTTTGAAGTAGCAGGTGGAGGAGATCCCATATTATTCCAACATCTTTTCTTGAGAGATATTTTAATGAACTATTCAATTTTAGCTATTATAGGTATAATAGCTAAAATAGCCAATAAATCTAGCTTTTCATTTAAATTAAAGTATAGTACTTCTTCAATAAGTAATTTTAACTTAGAGCCCTTTTACTTTAAATATAATGAATATTTACCAGGCAATTCTTTACCTTCAGAAAAATTCTTAATTTGATTCATAGGATTTACAGAGGGTGAAGGATCTTTTATAATAAATAAAAGAGGCGATCTTTGTTTCGTTATTACACAAAGTAATATAGATATTTATGTATTAGAATTTATACAAGAAACTTTAGGATTTGGTAAAGTAATACCTCAATCAAAAGTTACAAGTAGATATGTTACTCAAAATAAAAAAGAAATCGAATTATTTGTTCATTTATTTAACGGTAATCTTATATTACCACGTAGAAAGGGAAAGTTTGAAGAATTTGTGGAAGGATTTAATGCATGAGTATCTAAAGGAAGAATTAGATTAGATACGGTTGAAGTAAAACATACTTCAATTTTACCCAGTTTAGATAACAATTGACTTTTAGGTTTTACTGACGGAGAAGGTTGTTTTACTTGTTCCATAAATAAAGATAGAGGATTTAGTTTTAATTTTAATATTGCTCAAAAATGAGAGCAAAATGTTAAAATACTTGAACATCTTTGTTTATTATTTAATGGGGGTAAAGTATCAAAACATGCTTCAGGTCACAATGTCTATGAATATAGAATAGGTGGATTAGATAACTGTAAGAATATATTCACTTATTTTGATAACTATAAATTAATTACGAAAAAATCTGCTTCGTATGTAGCATGAAAAGAAGTACATGCTGATTTATTAAATAAAAATCATTTAGATCCAATAAAAAGGATTGAATTAAAAGAAAAAGCTAGATTAATTAATAAATTTAATTAAAATATGGGAAAAAAAGTCAAGGTTTAACGTACAAGTTATGAAACTCTCAGGACAGATGTAAAAAGATATAAGATCCGAAAGAGTAAATATTCTATATTGAATATACCTTAGATTTAGTTAGTATTTAGTCAATATTACTTGCAACTCTTAAGTATAATACATATATGATTGAGTATATGTTATTGTACATATTAAGGCGGAGCTATAAAAAAAAAATAATTTTTTTTTAGGCGCAAGCTCGCCCTCTTAATATAAGGAAAAGTTAATAATAATACTAGCAATACTAGTGTTAACGGTCAATGAATATTCTCGTTCGAAGACCGTCGGTTATTTAAGTGACCGCTACAGACTGGTTCACTGGTAGGTGGCTGAAATGCTGCTTAATGTACAGTCGATTTCTTCCGTATTATAAATATACGCACAAGCCCTGGATTACTATATCACAGGTACCTGGATTTAACAAGAGAATTAATAAGTAAGTTAAATTTGAAGAAATGGATTCTTCGGACACCCTGAGGTTAAAATTATAAGCCTCTTAATGTTGCTATATGCTGGAAACGCTTCGCCAACAAGTTTTAAATACTCCCTCTTAATTGATATAGTAAAAAAGTTAAAACAATGAAGCCAATCAGCAGGTAACACTTTAAAAAGTGGAACCCCAGAGACTATACGCGACAATACTGAAAATTTAAAAAATATATCTATTCATGTACCGACACACTTAAAACCGTTAAACGATCAACAATTAGGACATTATCTAGCCGGATTAATTGATGGAGATGGACATTTCAGTTCTCAACAACAATTGGTAATTGTATTTAGTTCCCCTGATGTTCAGTTAGCCTATTATATAAAAAGTATAATAGGTTTTGGTAATGTTAAACAAGTTAAAGATAAAAATGCTTATTTGTATATTATATCTAATAAAGATGGCATGCTTAGAGTTATCAATTTAATTAATGGTAGGTTAAGAACTCTTAATAAATTTAATCAAGTTATTTATAATGTACTTGCTCATTCGAAATACTCAAAAGAAAGTATAGAGTTTAAAATAAATGACTCCAATGATTTTCATAATCACTGACTTGCAGGATTTTCAGATGCAGATGCTAGTTTTCAAATTAAAATTATTAATAGAATTAATAAACCTAGACCAGAAATTAGATTAAACTTTCAAATAGATCAAAAGGATAAAAATGTTTTGTTTTGATTAAAAGACCTATTTGGAGGTAATATAGGATATAGAGAAAGTCAAGATAGTTATTACTATGGATCAACTAGTTTTGGTTCAGCTCGAAAAGTAATACATTATTTTGATAATTTTCATTTACAATCTAGTAAGCACAATAATTATCTTAAATGAAGAAAAACATACATATTAATACAAGAAAGATATCATTTAACGGAAATAGGTATAGAAAAAATTATAAAATTAAAAAATTCAATGAATAGAAATTCAGTATAAGATAGAGTCCTAACAAAAACGCAAGTTTTTGAGTATTAATTTTAATAGATCTTAATTAGACTATTAAATTAATCAAAATTATTGTTATATATTAATTGTGCCTGCTTTCGGTATAATTAGTACAACTATATCAACTAATTCAAATAAACCAATATTTGGTTATATAGGTATGGTGTATGCTATGATGTCTATAGGAATACTAGGATTTATAGTATGAAGTTGAGTAATGATGGCTTCGCCCTATAGTGATATAGGGAGTACAATTAATTTCGCTATATGCTGGAACAGTTTAGTGCTAATTAGTACCTTGTATGGTAAAAATCTAATTAGCTATACTCAATCAGCAGACAATCTGTCCCTGTATTCCTTAAAGGATAACAAACAGAGTGTCTCAGAGACTACACGCGAAACATCTTTTAAATTTTCCGCATTTCATATTTATTATAATACATTATTTAAAAATAAAGACCCTTTATTTGATGAATGATTAACTTGATTTATTGGGTTTGCAGAGGGAGATGGAGCTATTCAAACCTATGATGAGGGTAAAAGAGTTCGTTTTGTTCTTACTCAAAAAGAAAGTGATATACTTCATAAAATACAATTTAAATTTAACATGGGTGTTGTTAAACATTTTCCTCAAGGAAAGAGTGGAAAAAATAATGATTTTTATAGATGAATGGTAGATAACCCTTCACATATTTTACTTTTAGCTTTATTATTTAATGGTAATCTAGCTCAAAGCCATAGAATTAAACAATTAGCTCTATGGGTTAATGCTTTAAATAATCGTTTTGGTTCTGAAACTATAAAGTTAAATAATACTCCTGTTCCAGTTACATTACAGGATGGCTGATTATCAGGGTTTACTGATGCTGAAGGATGCTTTAATGTATCTATTACAGCAAACTCTAGATATACATTAGGTCATGTTATAAAAATGCGTTATATATTAGATCAAAAAGATGGTGTTATACTAAATAAAGTATACGAATTATTTGGATTTGGTAAAGTAACATTAAGATCTGGAACTAAGGATGTTTATCGTTATACAGCTACCGGATTTAAAGCATTGCATGATGTGATAGTATACTTTAAATTATTTCCATTACAAACTAAAAAAGCTTTTTCTTTTGAAAAATGATTAATTGTTCATAACCAAGTGTATAATAAATTACATTTAACTGATGAAGGATTATCACAAGTAAGAACTCTGCAAAAACAAATTAATTTAAATAATAGTACAACAAATAAAACAGGAAGGGCATAAAGATGAAGATATAGTCCGATACTTCTTGTGAAAGAAGCATACAAGAGCTTGCCTTCAGGATTTTCTCCGAAAATACAGCAGGTAGGAAGTCCCTGCAAGCTCGTATGGGTAAATAGAAAATATTTATTAACAATTTTGCATCACATGTATACAGTAGGATTAGACGTAGATACAAGAGCCTACTTTACAGCTGCTACATTAATAATTGCTGTACCTACAGGTATAAAAATATTCTCATGATTAGCTACTTGCTATGGAGGATCTATAAAAATGACACCTTCTATGTTGTTCTCATTAGGTTTTGTATTTATGTTTACAATAGGAGGATTAATAAACCACTTAGTTCTCCCTTTAAAGATCGCTATATGCTGGGAACTTCTGACAATTATACTACTAGAATTATATTCAGTGACAATGTATAATTTTGAACAATCAGCAGGGAACCAACGGGTATTTAATGCTCTAGTAGGTCCCTCAGAGACTACACGCGATCCTCGTAAAATATTTACGAGAAGATATAGTCCATGAAATAAAAATACATTAATTCATTCATTTAGTAACAATAGTTTTAATTCAAGGCGCAAGCTCTCTATTTATAGCTTACGTAACCATTATTCAACTTCTAGTAAAGAAGATAATACGAAAAATTTAGTAGCTTTAGCTGGGGTAGCTCCACTAAATATATATTCTCAATTTAAAGAGGATAGATCTTCTATTTTAAAAGAACAAAAAGATAAATCAGGGATTTACTGTCTAATAAATAACATAAACGGGCATTCTTATATAGGTAGTTCTATTAACTTAGCTTCTAGAATGAAAAATTATCTTAACAATACTTTCTTAAAAAATAGACAAAATGCTAATATGCCCATTGTAAAAGCTTTACTTAAGTATGGTCAATCTAACTTTACTTTACTAATAGTGGAGTATGTAGAACCCCAGGTTTTAACTGTTAGAGAGACTTATTATATAACATCTATATTGCCTTATTATAATGTGTTAAAGCAAGGTTATTCTTCCTTAGGATATAAGCATACAGAAGAAACTAAACAATTATTATCAGAATTGGCTAGTAATAGAGTACATAGTGATACAACTAAAGGTTTAATAGCTAAAGCTTTAACAGGCGAAAATAATCCTTTTTATAATAAAAGTCATTCTATGGAAAGTAAAGTAAGAATGATGGAAGCTAATTCATCTTACCCTGTTTATATTTATGATTCCTTTAAAAATTTATTGGTTATTTTCCCTTCCGTTTCGTCTTTAGCTCATTTAATTAAATCTAAATCACCCTACTATTGTTGAGGCTATTAAAAGAGCAAACTATATTCAGAGGTGAATGATATTTTACCAATATACCTTATAATATAAGTGATAATCCTTTAATTTCTAATTGGACTGATAAAGAATGTAAAGAATTAATATTAGATATTAATAATATGAGTCATATTAGAAAAGGAATATTTGTGTATGATACTAATAAAAATTTCATACGTAAGTATGAAGGAGTAACGGATGCACAAAGAGACTTAAATATTAGTCATAGTACAATTAAAAAATATGCTAAAATAGGGGGTTGTTATAATGGTTACATATTTAGTTATGAAAGATTAAATGATTAATGTATTTTATTCGTAAGTGGTGTTGTATTAGCCAATGCATCACTTGATATAGCTTTCCACGATACTTACTATGTTGTTGCTCATTTTCACTACGTTTTAAGTATGGGAGCTGTATTCGCAATGTTTGCAGGATGATATTTCTGAATACCTAAAATATTAGGTTTAAATTATAACTTAAACTTAGCTAAAGTTCAATTCTGACTTTTATTCATAGGGGTTAGACAAACGGGAAGACTTTTTGCTAAGGTAAAAAGATTGTATAGCTCTATCACAAAGGTAGGTGGCGCACCTAAAGGTACACCTAATCCTGAAGAGTTAATTCATTATTTTAATAATGTACAAGAAAGTAAAAAAGATATATATAGATTGTTAAGAAAAAAAGCAGGTATATACGTTTTTATAAATAACAAAACTAATAAATTATATGTTGGTAGCAGTGTTAATTTAACTAGAAGAATGGCAATTTATTATTATTATTATAATTCAGATAAACCAGCCATATCTGTAATTATTAGAGCAATGAAAAAATACGGTTTAGATAATTTTTCTTTAGGAATTACAGAATTTTGTGATAATAATCCCAAAGTTTGTTTAGATTTAGAACAAAAGTGGATAGATCACTATAAACCTCTATATAATGTTTTAACTATTGCAGGTAGTAGTTCAGGTTTCAAGCATAGTATTGTAACTATTAACAAATTAAAAGAAAAGCTTAGTAAGCAAAATCACCCTAAATTTGGTAGTACTACTTCGGATGAAACAAAAGAATCTATTATTGAAGGAATAAAATTATTCTATGCAACTAATAGTCATCCTAGTAAAGGATTAAAAGGTAAATTATCTCCTCAATATACAATAGGAGGTAAATTCGTATTTTGTTACAATGAATTAGAGGAGGAATTAGTTTTCCCTTCTATCAATGCTGCTAAAAACCATTTTAAAGTTAGATGAAGTTTAATAAAAAATAATCTTGATACAAATGAATGGGTAACTATTAACAATAATAAATGAATATTACAATCATTACCTATACAAAAAGCGTAAGATTAGCCCCTTACAATCCTTCTATATGCTGGAAACTCTCATAAAGCTTAAGTACTTTAATAAATATTAAAGTAAAAATCTTAAGTGTATCTAGACAATCAGCAGGAACAAAATAACAAGCCATGTTTATGAGTAGGATCCTCAGAGACTACACGAAGGAAATCTTTTAATATATTAAAAGGTTAAGATATAGTCCACACATGTAATCTTACATTCTTCCCACAACATTTCTTAGGTTTACAAGGAATGCCTAGAAGAATTAGCGATTACCCTGATGCTTTTGCAGGTTGAAATTTAATCAGTAGTATAGGTTCTATAGTAAGTGTAATAGCTGCTTGATTATTCTTATATATTGTATATTCACAATTAGTGGAAGGAAAAGTTGCATCTAGAAATCCTTGATTAACTCCTGGATTCTACACAGACGTACTGCAAGCGAATTTAAATAGAAGTTACACTAGCTTAGAGTGAGGATTATCAAGCCCACCTAAACCTCATGCATTTGTTAGTCTACCTTTACAAAGCTAAAATTAATACGCTTTAGTTTTTAGCTTTATATATCTTTATCTGGTTAATTTGATATCCATGCATTAGTTAGCGCAAGCTGCTTATAGCCAGGCTAAAAAAAAAAATCAATAAAGCTATCCATAAAGCAAACTATAGTTTACCCCGGGGGCGCAAGCTCCTTTGTTCGCCACATACGCATCTAACAGGATTAGAAAAGTAGTTACCATTTACTTATAAATATGGACTTATAGCTAATCTTAGTATATAGGATATATATATACTAAGAGGGGGTTATATTCCTAGTCTCATTAGCTCAATGGCAGAGCAGAATACTTCTAATATTTAGATCTTAGTTCGACCCTGAGATGAGATACGGTATAATATTAATATCATACCCCGGTTAAGTTTGTAGATAATAAGTAGTCTATTAAATCAATAAAAAAATTTTTTTTTGGCTATTTTTGCTTCTCGATCATAATATTTAATACCTACATTTAATACCTAATTTAGCTTGTAAAGCTTGGCCTGTTTTACTGCTGCTTTAGCTTTTACAGCTAAGCTGTAAAAGCTAAAGCACGAATTCTAGAGGACGGGGAAGCTATAAAAAAAAAATAGATCTACGAAGTATATCCTAGATTTGTACATTATATCTGGGCATATTTTTCGTGCTTAGTGCTCCGGGCGCTAGCTCGGGAGCGCCGCCGAAAAAGAGCTTGCTATGAAGGCTATGAAAGGGATAGCACGGCGAGCTAGCGCCCTCGTATATAAAAGAGCATTTCTCTTATTATTTATATTAGTATTATTTACAGTTATATTAGGTGTATATCCTTCTTTAATTTTAAACGTATTAGATTATTCTATGAATAGTTTAATATATAGTATATAAGCTTAGCTGCGCTTAGCTATAAAAAGAATAGCTAGCTATAATAATAGCTAAGCAGACTAAAGCTCTTATATACTTTTTTTTACCTACGAGTGACGCTGTGTGCACGTATTATAATTAAATTACAATAACAAAAAGTATGAAAATAAAATTAATTAATCTTTTATTATATAAAGATATACATATACCTAGACCTCATGTATTTGCAGATCTACCGTTAAAAAGTATGGCTGCGCCGGTAGAGCTTACAGAAATAACTTTAAAGATTAATGAACTATTACCTCAACTTTCCGATTTTATAAGTCAATTTCACAATATCATATTAACTAATAATATAAATGTTATAACAGATGGAGGGGGTAATATGTCATTAGATGTTCCTGGTAATATGTCGGACACTGATGCTGAAAAATTTAGCAGAAGAATAAGTATTATTGATCGTTTAATAACAACACGTGGCCAAGAAATTAATGATTTATTACAGAAAGGATTAGAAATAGAGGGCAAATTAAAGAAAGAAAACGTTAACTATACTTCCCAAATATTAGATAAAGTTAATGAATTTAACAGATTAAATGCTTCTTATAAACATTAATAGCAGCTATGGTTATACAATAATTATTTGCAGCTTACTGCTTGCAACTAGCTATAAGAATAACCCTTCCTTAGAAGTGCAGGTAGCACTATAATAAAAAAGTGTATAAAGCTACAGAGCTAGCCTGCAGGAATATGTAGCGAAGCGCGAAGCGCACTAAATTAGTATTATTAATATTATAAGATTAAACAAAGCAATAAAACCAAAGTTAGCTAGGCTATATTCCTTTTTATTACTCTTCTAGCTTATTAGAGCTAGAGGAATATCTAGGGATATTACTGGATATAAATATAAAAATGGGCTAGTAAGTTAGCACACATTAACAGAGAAAAAGAATTAAAAATAAAAAAAAAATGAATTATTCTCCTACTCTTATTTCAATAATTGAAAATATTATATTGATGTTACCCGCTTTATTAGTGGTTGCTTATGTTACTGTAGCCGAAAGAAAGACTATGGCCAGTATGCAAAGAAGACTTGGTCCTAATGCTGTAGGATACTATGGTCTATTGCAAGCATTCGCAGATGCTTTAAAATTAATCTTAAAAGAATATGTAGCCCCTACACAAGCTAATTTAATACTATTTTTCTTAGGACCTATAGTGACATTAATATTTGCTTTATTAGGTTATGCAGTTATTCCTTACGGTCCTGGACTATCATTAGGGGATATGGAATTAGGAATATTGTATATGTTAGCTGTTTCATCTTTAGCTACTTATGGAATTTTACTTGCAGGATGAAGTGCTAATAGTAAGTATGCTTTCTTAGGATCTTTAAGAAGTACAGCTCAATTAATTAGCTACGAATTAGTGTTAAGTTCTGTATTATTAATAATAATAATGATAACAAATAGCCTAAATTTAAATATAAATGTACAATTCCAAAAAATAGTATGATTAGCTTTACCCCTATTATGTATATTAATAATATTCTTTATAGGATCTGTGGCAGAGACTAATAGAGCACCGTTTGATTTAGCAGAGGCTATTTAACCAGATTTGGCCTCTTTAAAGATCACAAATTGCTGGAATTTCTTAATTAAGAGAATCAGCAGGTAATCAACTTAAGTTGAATCTTCAGAGACTAGATGTGATCATTTAATATCGAGGAGCAGCTTAGCCTAACGAAGAGCTTTAGCACGAACGAAG
>JAAOAL010000151.1:0-65486 GCA_013186775.1 Fusarium dlaminii | reverse complement strand
TTTAAGCTTTAATTATTATTATATTATTAAATCTATTTAACTTTTTTACTTAGAAATTACTATAATAATTTTAAAATAAAAGTAAAAATTAATATAACTATAATATTATTAATAGTTATAATTAAAAGAGAAGTTAAATTAAATAACTTATTATATATTAAATAACTAAAGTAAACTTTAAAATAGGTTATAAAAAAAAGATTTAGGCTAGTTAAAAAAGTAAATAAGGCTTTCTAGGTAGCTTAAATATAGCTAGGTTTAGGCTAAGCTAATAGTGCTCTTTCGACCTTGACACCTATCGATAGATATTGAAAGTATACCCACTGAACACGGGGGCAGGATTGAGTATATGCTGGATATAGCCCCGAGGCTTGATTCAGGCATGATCAGACATCTTGCGTGGACATTGCCTGATGGTAGTTGCCAGAAGGGCCTATAAAGTGGGTAGAATGTCAAGACAAAAGGCGTGCAGTGTTAGCTACAGGATCAGTTTGCTGTGAAAGGATGATGATATTGCTTGCCAGGCAAGAGTGACGACTAAGGTAAGAAAGCCACTCCAGACTGATTAAGTTGAAAGGAGAGATGAAATGAGAACTTGCAAGTTTGATAGATATAGCGAGTGTATAACTTGACAACAGAACAATCAATCACACAACACTATTGCTTCCTACCACAACCGCTGCCAGTTCGTAGTAGAAATATTAATAATCAAGGCTTTTCGCAAGCTCACTCTAGATTTGGCAAAGATTTTGTTGGATACTGTCGTAGTAGATATCCACACAACTACGATTATCGCTAAGTCTCTGCATGTCCAACAAACAGCAGATAAGGATTCTGATGGGGCATACCATAAGCGAAAGAATCTGAGTGCTTGAAACTGGATTGATAACGAGCCCAACAGGAATCACTCAGCAAGGCGTTTTTGGCAACCCCAGAGCCATCTGCAGCACCTGAGATGGCTCAGACTATATGCCTACTGGAGCTGCGACAACCTCCCAGTTGTTGCCCCCAACTGCCTGTATGAAAATACAGCTATAAGTGTACTTAAGCTTTGGGCTGACGGAGGTTTCAAAGAGGGCGTGTACCACCGGAGGAGGTAATGCGTTGGTAAGAGCAGATGTTATGATGAGAGACTGAAAGCTTGCTTTAATTGGGTTTGTGTACAGGAAAAGCCTTTGTGGCTGAACAGAGCAGGAAAGAATTTACTTTCTCTTAGTTACAAGAGAAGGAATCATGTATTCAGAGTAGTG
Organism: Fusarium dlaminii; assembly: GCA_013186775.1. Lineage (NCBI taxonomy): Eukaryota > Fungi > Ascomycota > Sordariomycetes > Hypocreales > Nectriaceae > Fusarium > Fusarium dlaminii. The sequence continues at coordinate 64,236 of JAAOAL010000151.1, read as the reverse complement.
CCGATGATCCCAGCTGAATGATCTTTAGAGATGGGCTGGTTTGTTATGCAAGTGTTAGAGGTCTATTCCAAGAAGTGAAATATCTTTAATGGATTCATCTTGAGTTACAAAGCGTCAGCGGAAGATGTAAGCAATAATGTTGGATACTATCATCAGCACTACTTTAACCCCTATTTATCTCTTATAGTAATATCTCTACATATAAAAGCCAACGATTGCTTAATGCATGATGGGATGTTAAGGGAGAGTTCTAAGACGCCGCCGAAACAAAACCTCCGATCATCGTTTTTATCCGATCATCCTTCTCGTTGGCGCCATTTGGGCATTGCAGGGCATCTTTTTGAATCCGAAGGAGATCCCCGTTAGTTCTCTTCTTGATCAGTTGAAGGTGATAAGGGCAAAGCTTAAAGCAAGTTGACGGTTCATCGATGAGTTCACCTTTCCAGTAATCTCCAAAATTAAGCCTTTGGCATGATTCGCAGCGTAATGCACTCCTGATATGTCTCAAGTCGCCATATATCCTAGCATCCGCTGAAACAGGCCGGATGGAAAGAAGGCCCGTCGCAAGACTCCAGTTGTTGCGCCAGACTGACCGCTTGAAGATATCTTCTTGTATATCGCCAAGACCAAGATGGTCTAAGTGTTCGAAAAAGGATGTGACCGCGCGTATTGCCACAATATATGGCCATGTGGTCGGGACTATAGCCTCCTTAAAGACGCGTGCTAAAGTCCTTCTGTGCAATGGAACAAGTCCACCACTGGAATTGAGGTGTTCAAAGTTTTGCAAGACCGCCGCAAAGCTGCCCTCGCGACCAGCCTGAAGGAGGCCAATGAGTGCGATGCTGGACTCCAATCTAGTCTGCCAAGACGAGTCAACAGCTATGTGGTCCCAGTACTCGAAGAATTCTCTCATTCTCTTGTCCTGACCATGGGATACTACGTATCCATGTGGATGTTTCGAATACCTATTGGCCTTGAAAGTATCAAAGTTGGACAAGGCGCCTTCCACCAGAATATCAAAAAGCGATTTCCCGGTGATTGTCTTAGAATTTATAAGAGTATTTGCATCGATTTCGCAACTGTTGATCAATGTACTCAGCGACGTGATTCGAATAACACCTTCGATCTGTCTCGATAGAACAGCGAGCGCGTGGATGTGCGGCTGTGACGATCTATAATATCCTCTCTGAATAAGCTGGCAGACATCCTCTTGTAATTGATACCGTGGTTCATTCGCACAATCACAAGAGGGAGCTGGTGAGTCCGGATCTGGGGCCGGGAGGTGTAATATACCATTTGCAATTGCAACTTTTGTAACGCGAACGAACAAAGTATGATCGAGTTGCGGCCTTGCAAAGTTGAGGCATCTATTTCGGCATAGCCCATGCCTTTTGTGAGCCGCCAATATATAAAATTGTGTAGGCACACTGCCCGATGTCCTGTAATATTCGGCCAGTAAGACAAATACACGACAGGAAAGGCCCCAGTTGAGGTGATAGTCTGCATAAATGAAAGCAAAATAAAGGTCTGTGGTCGTTGGATCCCTTGAATCATCCTGAGATAAAGACAGTAAAACACTTTTGTAGAATGTCGATAGCGGGTCAGCATCAGAATCCAAAATTTCTTTAACCTTAACTCTCCAAGTATCATCAGTCCATGGCTGATACTTTGCCTGGGGAGGGGGATTCTTGATAAGTTGGCCAAGGTTCCTCCATGTAGTCGCATCAGATTTTGAGTCTAGCCTCACCGCATGCATGAACCAGTTTTGTGAAGCGTATTTGAGAAATTCATAGTCCGCAATCCTTCGAGGGAAAAGATTGGGGACGACGCTTTGGTTTATCGAACCTCCAGTGTGTTGCTGTGACTTGACCACATTTCGCACAAGACGACCCATACGTGTACCAAGGCTTCCCCTGACTGCATCGTGTACCGTCTGGCCGGCTATTTCGCCCACGTCAAGCTTCAAACCGTTCTGGCTTTGATTTTGGACAAGTGCCGTTTGAAAGTTATCAAGATTGAGATAGGTGATGCAAGCCTCACCGGCGAGCTGATTACAGTTCGCGGCTTCGATATGAAGATTGAAGAATTTCCCGGAACCGGGCGTCAGGAGATATTCCCTTATTGAATGGTGGCTGAAATGCACTGTGTTGTCAGTCTCTTCTACATATACCAGACTTTCACACCAAGTTGGCAGTCGGTCTATGCCGCTAATTAGATCGTCCTGATGCAATGTGCGTTGGTTTATCTCAATAGACAGAGCCTCTCGTATTTGAGCAAGAGTTAGTGGCTGTATTGCCGCTCTCGTCCACATGAACGCTTTCTTTGCAATATCCTGGTTTTGTTTCTGTACTATTCGGCTTAGGGCTCGGTCAAACGTTGCTGGAAGATCAGTTGGGATCTCTTGGAGCGCCTGACGTATTTCCTTATCGGTTTTTCTCGAACATATATCCTCGATGGTGAGAAATGCCCATAGAAACCTATGTAGACAGTTAGAAGCGATGCGTCAGGTCTGAGTATTGTACTCACATTCCTTGCTTCTTTGAATCAATGGTCTCACGAATTTCGTCAAGTAACCGAGGGTCTGCCACAACAAGCTCATAAGCCTCAACCTTCTCTTTGAGTATGTCCTCCACAAACGCGCTAATGTCATCACCCGTGCGTTGCCCGCCGGTCATCAGTTGAGGGCAATTAGGAAATGCCCGTTGTATAGCATTTGAAGACGTTTCGCGGGAGGAAAACAGAATCTTGATAGAGTGAGACTCTGGAAGTGTATCAATAACTCGAGAGAGGAAATCGAGGAGAGTCGACTGTTGATTCGGTGCAAATTCATCTAACCCATCAAGAATGATGAACCAGGTGTCGACAGCTTCGGATGCATGATAATACAGTTGCCTCAAAGAAGGTAGGGCGAAATTCAACTCCTTGTTGCGCTCCAGGCAGTCATCGATATCAGAGGCAAGCCCCGGTCGCAAGTCGGCCATGGGAATTGCCGATAACAACTGCTGTAGACACGAACGAATGATTGTATGTGGGTCCAAGCTTGATGGATCGTCAAACCGGAGGAAGAAGAAGGACGTAAACTGCTGTGGGGGACGATTCTCAAAGAGCTTATCCACTACCGAGGATCTGGAGAAGAGGTAAGTCAGCAGCTAATAGCCAGCAGAGTTCGTATACTCACGCTAGGACTGACTTTCCAGATCCAACTTTGCTAAAGTCAGCTCCTGAAACTGTGACGACCACAAGCGGGAAGAAACGTACTCTTTCCAGTGACATGTAGGAATGCTGAATTATTAAGCACCATCCACTCCTTGAATTCTTGTGTTTCGAAGATCCACTGCGCCGTACCAAGATGCCGCTTAGTACGTATAATGTTCAGAGCGGCTGCAAAGTTGTACGAGGAAAGTTCTTGGAGCAAACGGTAGCGTCGTTGGTCTGCGCGACGTGCTTAGCTTCTGAACTGTGGTTAAGTTGAGCTATTTTAGATACTTACCTGTATCGACTTTCTTACCACGAAGTTGAAGCATCCTCATTTCGGCAGTTGCTTTCGATGTCCAGGCAAATAGATTTCTGCGGTGATCTGACGCCACTTGCCGCTCTCTAGTCTGGAGTTGTTGCTCTTCGCGATCATACTGAGCTTTGACTAGTTCAATGTCTCGCTGCACATGTTCAGCCTTCGATCTGATATCCTCAACATACGTCTTGAGTTCTGCCTGAAAAGATTGTGTCATAGCTTTCCAGATGTGCGATGTCACTAAAATTGACCATTAGATATATTTACACTATACTGCACAAAAGACCTGATTTGATAATCAACTCATAGCGACTGAGACCGGCAATAAATAACACGATAGGATTATGGAATAGACTCCGAGGATACTTACGGGGTTGGCGGATTGTCACAACTATTTTCGTACAACAGCTAACAACTGCAGTGTGAAAGTGGCAAATAGAATCTTTTATACGAAGAGATTCATTAAAGACAATTTGATACTCTGTAAACCTGGTGTACAGTGAGCCAAAGCCGCGCAGGAGCTCCACGAAGGATTGGAAATAAGATGAAAGATTGGCTAGAAACTATGCTCGTTATTAGCGAACCGTTCATAGATCGTGTATTGGTTTCCAAACCGTGAATGTTAGTTTGATGGATCCCCATATCAGAGCTGAAATATCGGGATTTGACTGGATATACGTGTCAATGATTGGTGTGTATTGTTCAATCATCTGCAGGAATGATGAGAGTCGCGTAGCGACGCTCTTCCCTCTCCGGTTCCGATCAAGCCTATCCAGCTCGGCAGTGAACAGGATTATTGCTTGAGAATCGTGAGAAGTCGTTTTGAGCTCTTGTAGCTTCTTGCGATCGTCATCATTTAGGATGGCTTGAAACCTGGCAATAGCAGTCTCCAGTTCCTTCACAGCGTCGCTCGAATCCACCCGAGATCTTGAAAAGACTGCGAGGCGATAATCAGTGCTCTTGGAAGACGCCATGGGCTTGAAGCAAAGAGTTTCAGAAACTTTCCCGTAATGATGTTTGATGGGGGATGCAAGGAATTGACATCAGAGCCTGATCTGAAGCCTCACGTGCAGTAGTCAACAACTTATGCATGGGTCTAATTGGACAAAACGGCTGAGCAGATTTTCAGCACAGCCACCATCCATTTTCAGAAGACGAGGCTGACGAGGTTTGTCTCGATCCCGATATTGGTCATTTCGTCGGCGTATTAGCATTTCTACCTACACGCCTGACAGCCAATTCTTCCCGATTCTCGAATAGATTGTGGAATCATCATGGGCTCTATTGTGAACTGTTGATTCAGATTTATGCAAGTTTCCGCTCCGCCAAACGCAGCTTCCACTACTGCCACTCTTCAAATATGTAAGCTCTTTTCTGAGCTACTTTAAAATGAATGGTTGAGTCGATTTTTGAAACGTTCAGCCACTCTTAGCCTCAATATTGAGGCTTTCATTCAACTCCTGCTTCTTGATATGCATTTCTCCCAACAGAACATAAAAGAAGTCAACTCGGCAAAATCTTTCTTCCGTTTCATCCGAAAACAATACAAGAGCGTCCATTGGTGAAAATTGCCGATATCTATTTATATCCCAAAAGCTTGTCACTGAAGCTAATGTTGGAGCGGGAAGTGGGATGATCCGCCGGCCGGAGGGAAACAAACATCGCTATGACCATTAACCAGCTTGTTCACTGAATATCTTGGTCTAATCAAGACCCCCTGTTGGTAAGAGTAAGAGCTGTTTAACCGACGATCGATTGAATGATCTCTCTGGCTGAGGCATTTCTAATGCAATCTAGCTTTATCTCTCAAAGAGGGGTAAAATATCATATGACTCTTCTATTTTGGAAAAGGCAGCTCCATTGACCAAAATGCCCTGCTAATTGGCATCCTGCATTTTAAGAAAAGTGCAGTGAACAAACCCTGCGCAATAACCAATCACCACGTGATCCGGATCCAAGTTCCATGTAGTATTAATACCTAAGTACCTTCTCTTTTGGACTGTAAGTAAGATTAGCAGGAGATAAATGGATCGATGTGACTCATGCCGAAAATCAGAAAACACCGCAGCAAATCCTCTATGTCTTTTTCACCCGGCTTATAAATAGGGAAATGCAGTAACCCTCCTGTTTCAAGACTTACATAGTGGCCCAGTCGATCCTAACATAAAACCACCAGAATACGAATATCTAAAATAATGGCAACGAATACATCCCATCAGCAACCCCGCGGCAGGCTCCGTGATGTCATACCGGAGGCACATCTTGGGTTTATGTCACCTGGTCCCAAAAATGGCATCACAGACGTACCCGGTGTCCTTGCCCATACAACCACTATCCGTGACGAGAGTGGGCAAATCAACACGGGATTAACGACCATCCTCCCTCGGAAAGACTGGTTCCACAAGGCCTGCCATGCTGGCGTCTTCCGTCTCAACGGATCTGGAGAAATGACTGGGACACACTGGATCGAAGAAAGCGGCCTCTTGCACTCGCCCATTCTCATCACAAACAGCTTTGCCGTAGGGCCGTGTTATACCGGTATCTACAAGTACGCAATTGAGCATTACGGAAAAGGCGAGGAGGGCATCGATTGGTTCCTGCTGCCAGTCGTGGCAGAGACGTTTGACGGGCATCTCAATGATCTGAGACAGTTTCCTGTAACTCCGGAACACGTTGTGGACGCCATCACCAATGCTTCCGACGAGCCCATTGCCGAGGGCAACGTCGGCGGTGGGACAGGTATGCTGTGCCATGGGTGGAAAGGCGGCACCGGGACTAGCAGTAGAATCGTGCCTGGGAAAGACGAGACGTCTTACACGGTTGCGGCTCTTGTCCAGGCCAACTATGGGAGACTCCAGCATCTGCACATCTCAGGCGTCCCGGTCGGACGGATTCTGCAAAGGAGAAATGCAAGCAACGAGGCCGCCGCTGCTCATGACAAAGAGTACAACCAGGCAAAGGACAAGAAAGACGGGTCCATCATCGTCATACTCGCCACAGATGCGCCGCTTCTTCCTGGCCAGCTCCAGCGGTTGGCCAAGCGAGCGACCATGGGCCTTGCTCGTGTGGGTAGCTATGCTCACAATCCTTCGGGAGATCTATTTCTTGCGTTTTCCACGGCTGCTGAGATCCCCGTGCAGACAGTCCCCGGCCAGCACAGGGACGTTGATCCATTCAAGCCTGAGCTGATTGACGTAGAGGCCACCAACAACAAGACTATCAATGGCCTTTTTGAAGCAGCAGCGGATGCTACAGAAGAGGCTATATATAATGCGCTTTGTATGGCTGAGACAATGACAGGCAATATGGGCCGGACGGTAGAAGCCCTGCCATTGCAAGCCACCAGGGAAATTATAGCCAGATTCAAAGAAGCTGAGGATTCATTCTTGTAAATAGTAGAATTAGGTAACCTGCTCTGTGTTTTTTTAACCAATTAGCATGCTTAACCAACCTAAGTAAGAATAGTAATTCTAGTGTTAGTGTCGGCAGATCGAACCAGGTTATTGAACTTTGGTACGGATGACGTGGATGCTTATGCGGGCTAGGTCGAAACATTATCTGGGGCGCACTGTATGCAGTAGTGTGGACGCTGGGGTGTTTTATGTCGAGTGGATCGAAGAAGCGGAAATTCACAGCCACATAGAATAAGGAGAATACTATCCAAAAGTTCATTTGAAAACTACCCGGGAGCTGTTAGTTAATGGTCGATGTTCATCAAGTTTGGGCTGTATCATGAACAAGATCAAGGTTAATGGTGGTTAGGCATACTTTCTACACGTGAGGTCTAGCTATTAATGTGAACTCGATAGGCTGAAGTGCAACCTTATTTACGGCCAGCAATCAGTCAAGTACGAAAATCATCGAAATTGCAGTAATGCATACCTTGAGTGTGATAATGCTTAAGCCGTGACTAATATCCAGGTCCTATTCATAACTTGAATATTTCCTTATGCAGAGCCTCAACAGAGCCTCAGCCACTACACGCGGCTGCTGCAACCCATGAACAAGCTTTTAGCGCAAACCTACAGAATTCCTGGGTTCCGATAGGAAGAAGCGGCGATCTGTTTTGACGGCATGTGGGGGATCGACCTAATGCCGGTAAATAAACCAGCGATCATTTCTTCACTGCCGTAATGAACGACGGAACTTTCCGTCCAGGACGCATGGCAACTGATGACTGGACGAATGGACTTGATAGTAATAATAGCAACGACATTAATAACATTACAGAAAATTCGTCATGCTGTGAATAAGGAGACTCCTACAGTCCTACCCAAGATCATGCTTGCTGTACCATGTAAGTATGATGATCATGTAACTCTAGAAGATTTACCTTGGTATATTCATAATGGGGCACGTAAGCTCGGGACTATCAGCAACGGCACTGCTTGCATGCGTGATGTGGACCTGACTCCAGCTTCGATTTGCATGGCCATCGAGACTGCGATGTTGTAAACTCCAGCAGGCCAAAGCGTCTGATCGTCAAGTCGTTACGGAAATAGCTGACGCGGTCATCAGGAGTTACGGAACAATGCTGTCATTGAGATCCTTGAATATGATCGACTCAGGAGGTATAAAGGGTTCATGAAATCTCGACAAAGACCTACCTTTCCTCACCAACACAATCACTTCAATCAAACATCTTCACACTCTCTCAACTCTTTCAACACTTTCAACTTACTTCAAGCAACTTTCAACTTCAACAATCTTTCATCATGAAGACCACCATTGCCATGCTCACCGCCTCAATGGCCACTGCCATCCTCGCTCATCCCTTCGACACTCGCTCCCAGCAGTGCAACATCGTCCCCTCCGCCAGTTCCTCCGGCAATGTCCAACCCCTTTCTTCTCCCACCGCTTCAACCGCCCAGGTCTGCCAGAAGCTCTGCACCGCCCATTCCTCCTGCAAGAGCTTCCTCTTCGGCCTGCCCGCTGACGCCAAGGATCCCACCTGCAAGCTCTACTCTGTCTCTGCAGCCCAGGTTCCCAACCAGGGAGATAACATGCATGTCTTTGACAAGGACTGCTCCGCCAACGTTGTGCCCAACATCAAGCCTACGGAGGCTCATAGCAAGCGCGACGCCCCGCCTCACCCTGCCGATGATCATCACCGGGCTGGCGACAAGGCACCCAACAGCCCTCCTAACAAGCGCGACCTCCCGCCTCACCGTGACCATGCTCAGGGCCCAGCTCCCCCCAACAAGCGCGACGCCCCGCCTCGCCATGCCGATGATCCCCCCCGGGCTGGTGATAAGGCTCCCGTCAACCCTCCCAATGACAAGAGGGACATCAAGCCTGAGGGCAAGCCTCATGCTGGTGACAAGCCCAAGAACAATGCTCCCCCCGTTAACCCTCCCAACAACAAGAGAGACGTCAAGCCTGAGGGCAAGCCTCATGCTGGTGACAAGCCTAAGAACAAGGCTCCTCCCGTCAACCCTCCTAACAACAAGAGAGACATCAAGCCTGAGGGCAAGCCCCGTGTCGAGGATCAGGACCGTGCTGGCGATAAGGCACCCAAGAACAAGGCCCCCGTCAACCCTCCCAACAACAAGAGGGACATCAAGCCTGAGGGTAAGCCCCATGCTGGTGACAAGCCTAAGAACAAGGCTCCTCCCGTCAACCCTCCCAAGAACAACTAATCGGTTACTCCTCACCGGCACTTATATGAGGAATACTGGAGGATGCTCGAGTTTCAGATTTGGATGGTTGAATCTGGGCTGGGCTTGACACAGCACGAAAAGTAATAAGGGGAGCATGATGTCTCAGCTTTGGGATATCATAATGGAGATTTGAACTTGTACTAGTCATTCGTTTCCTTCGGACTTGCAGTTTGCTTTAGATTCTTTTTCGATAGTCAATAGATCGGCCGATCACTCAATTCTCTTTCCTTTCCACTTGACGTGATGCATGCTTGATTTACTCTGGTGTTCTCATACTTCAGGCTGTATCATGGCGATGAGAGCCAAAGTACTCTGACGGTCTGCTTTTCTCTTGCTCATTGAACCTTCATCTTTAAGCTATGCTAAAGCCTCATATAGAACTTGTTTGCAGTCTGCCCAGACTCAAGATACTTTCTTGTAGTAAGAGCTAATCTGTGCATCTCCTTAAGCTTATGATGTTCTTTTGAGAGATATCCAGTCAACAACGAAGAAGTACTCATCATGGCAGGAAAGTGGGGTCACATATTTATCGCGAATGCCCTCATCAATTGGATCTTGGACTTTATCTACCTTACAGAATGCAGGCTTCGATCACCAGAAGTTCATTGAAAACCGATGATTATTGACTTGAAGTATTTGTTTTATTGTCTATTCTATTTTAAATGAGGTTCTTCAACTCCTGCTTCGCCCTAAACCGTCTTAAGTTATCAGCGATAAGCCCCTCCGCACCCTGAGGTCTTCCACCAGCCGCATGCGGCGACACAATAGTATTAGGAGCCTTCCAGATCCTACTCGGCTCAGGAAGCGGCTCAGTCTCAAAGACATCCAGCGCCGCACCGCCAATCTCTCCCTTCTCAAGCGCATCGACAAGAGCGTCTTCATCAACAGATGTACCGCGCCCCACGTTGACGACCCACGCGTGGTTGGGCAATTGCTTCAGGCGCTGAGCGTTGAGAACATGGCGCGTGGAGTCAGAGCCAGGGAGAATCATGACGAGCGCGTCGGTCTCGGGGAGGAGTGCGTCGAGATCGTCTTCGCTGTAGACTTCAATTCCGTTGCGGACACCTTTTCGGCGCGCAATGCCCCGAACTTCGGCGCCGAGGCCGATGAGCTGCGGGGTGAGGGTCTTTGCAATGTTGCCGAAGCCCCAGATGAGAACACGCGCATCGCGCAGCGTTGTAAATGCATCCTTGGGTCTATCAGGCTGAGGACCGCCCAAATGACCGGGCCATTTTCCCTGGAGCTGATAATCGCGCATCTCGTAGAAGCGGCGCGCGGCATTGAGCAGCAGACCCAGCGCATGCTCAGCGACAGTGTGATCGTGCAGACCCGAGCCCGTTGTGATTTTAATCTTGGAGGCGTCGAACCCAGCGCTCAGAACATCATTTGGCCCAGCGGCGAGGGATTGGATCCATTGCAGCTTTGTGAGGCGCTTTGCGGCATCTTTTAGGTTCTCGGGTGTGTTTGTCCAGGTGACGAGGATCTCGGCGTCGACGTGCTCTTCGGGGATGGTCTTCTTGACGTCGTAGGGGAAGAGGTCGACGGAGAAGCCCTCGAGGCTCTGGACGTCGAGTTTGAGGGATGTTGGGTAGAGGAGCTTCATGGCGGGCAGTTTGCGAGTGTATGAGGAGATGGATCTGCGTGAGAGGGGAGTTTGCAGGGAGTGGGAGGTATATGTACGGATGGCGAAGCGTGGAGATGAGCGCATGATGGGCAACATGATGACATCGGAAAGAAGACCGTTTTGTAGCAAAAGGGCCAATCACAGCGCTTCTTTTAGGTTGAAGCCGAGGCCGGAGGAGCCCCGCCGTGGGGGAGGAGGAGTTTTGGGGGTGATCTAGTGAGGAATTGAGGGTTGGGATTGGTTGGATCTTGGACAGACCCCAAATCCCGCGGGGTGGCAGAGTTCAATGGAAACGACGAGGGCGAGAGTGCACCTTTTGTATTCTCATCATGTGAAGCTGATGATGGAGAGAATTGGGCGTTATGATGTGACGTCACGCATGGTATTCTGACGATAAGATACGGCTTATCGATAATGAGATCGATCCAACGCAATGCAACGTCATATGAAGCTGGAAACGAACGCAAACGCCTCCGCGATATAATTAAGGCTACTCACGGGAGAAGTAAGCATAATGCTAAATAAAATACAATTAAAAAAAAAAAGACATCAATATTGGTCTGTATGAGTATTTAAAGGATAACTGATTAATGGCTTTGCTTCCTGGAATGGGTTGCTCTTCAAAACCTCAGAACGCATTACCCTAGACTTGGGCAGAGAGGGATGCAAAGCGACCACTTGATCGTCCATGTCCTTTGGACCATCAGGGTAGCAAAACCACTTGCTGTTCATAAGTTCCATCCAAGAGCTGTTCCCAAAAGATTTAGCTGGCGCCGAATCGATTCATGCAACACTACACGTGCTCACCGACTCCATAAGAATTTGACCTTCTGTGTGCTTGGTGAGGCCCTAAAAAATCCATAACCTCGCGTGGAGGTTGTCTTGCCTGGTCTTACGGTCTTCAATGCCCTCCAAAAAACTCGCATTACATAACCATTACGCTCTCCATCATTGAGATTTATAAAAGAAGCCCCGTCAGAATCAGACTTTGTCTGTAATTCTTCGCAAAATGGAGCTGTCTGGAGGCCGCCAGTCATATCTGGCACCCCGAATCTGAATAGCGCGATGGAGTCGGGGATTAAATAGCACACACGAGCTAAACAGCGCCTTGTACTGGGGTAGTCTACAGCCCTATTCTGAAAGCTCAGAAATGACAAGACGGTACCTGGCGAGCCCTCGTAAAGAAACCAACGACTAAGATAAATCCCTCATCATCCACCAACGGCGAAATTCCCCTCTTTGTTTGCACCAGATGACCTTTTTTTTTAGGGCTCGTGGAAAGAGCAAGAAATGAGAGTTTCCGGAGCACCCCAGGGAGTTTGTTTGCATTGACGCGCTGTTTTGTCTTGGTTCATCGAGAAGCTAATCGCGCTTCGCCACAAGATTACATCTGTTTCGGTCTATCGATGTATCCTGAGCAAGCTGAACAACATCTTTACTATGGCGATTGTTCTTTTTATCATGATATGATATGAACATAGCAATCTCTCATACAAAATCGAGTGGCTTGCGAAATGACCGTGACAGCGTTGCACTGGCGGGGACCCTGAACGCTAGGACCCGGCGCTAAAAAGCTTGTCTCGCACAGCCAAGACGTCGTAAATCGAGCCTCTAAAAAGCCCCAATCCATCTTTTCATCCGTCCATCCAACGTGAGGGCTGCCTGTGAGTGGGCTCCCAGCTGCGCCCGTTGTTAGCGTCTCAAATTTCGGATACCTCATTTCATCCAGGCTTTGTTTTCTCACTGCTAGCGAGCTGCCAGATTCTGGCTAGAGGGAGGGGGTCCGTTGACAAAACCTGCATTTGCTGCAACCCATATCCGTACACCCACTTGCTCGGAAAGAAAAGGCTTGTTTTCTCTTAGCTCTTTGTGTGTCAATGCTTATTTCTGTCAATGGGAGTGCATTGATCACATTGTGTCTGTGCTGCATCATTAGTGAGACTGAGCTTGCATGCGCGACAGGTTGCCCAGTTCAGGCACATGCCGAACCGGATTACCTGGAACGATCGACGCTGCACCTCCTCAGCTAAGGATTTCGTCCAATGTCAACGTGTCTTGATATTCCCTCACTCGCACCCTGCATGTTCGTGCACGAGGAATAGAGACAGCTCTAAGGCTCCCCACGATTCTTCACGTCATAGCTCAAGGATTACTCGTTTAAGCGTAAACAGCTATCGAGGCAGTGCACTTGGTGACCAACCACATGGCCAATCGTGTACGCATGAAACACCAAGTTGCTGATATCTTAACCACCGTATTGGTACACTCCCAGGGCTGGTCTAACATCATGACACCAAGGAGGGCGCACTCCACATCCTTCTCGTTTATCGACGCCGGTTATTAAGTTCCCTACGCCAGGTCCTGTGGAGAAAAGGGATCGAGAAAAGAGAAAAGTCACTAATCCTGCTTTGAACGTGGGACTAAAGGCGGAGCTGAGTTATGATCTGAGCATTGTACCCTTATTATGGATTCGTTCATACGAAATACTTCAGCCAGCCTTTACGACGTCGCTTAACGCGAACCGTCCAGGAAATGATGAGCGATTATTGCTCCCGGTCGCTATCCACATGCCAAAACAAATATCAAGGCTCACATTCTCCCAGCTTCTCCTCTCGTTTTTACCATTCTACTCTATTCTGTTACTGTTCTTGACATCTCTTCTGTTCTCACTTGGTTACCTGTCCTCTCCCCTTCAACATGATTGAAGACGAGAAAAAGGACGCTGCGCTTGTCGGTGAGCGCATTCACTGGAACGATGACGACGAAGCCGTTCGGGTTTCGCGTCATGGCGAACGGCGCTCTCGTAGACGGTCTCGCTCTCGCTCGAGGGATTCGTTGAGTATTCATCGAGTGGGCTCGAGAAATCGCGCTGATCCCTCGCTTGTTCTACCTGTTACCTATCGTACTGTGTGAGTCGCAATTTACTCTGATTGAGAATAAAGGAGAGGGTTGTACTGATGTCTGGACAGGTCATTCAACATCGAGGAGTCCAAGGGCAAGGAACAAGTTGAACTAGCCAAGGCGAAGGACGTCACTACGAAAGGTAAGATATCCCCAATTGACGCTACTAAGTTGACGCGTACTAATGCTTAATGCGCGTGATAGCCTTGACGGACCTCGAGTGGCATACCATCGCCCCCTTCGACGTCGAGAAACGCCTCACTACTTCATCCACCGCTGGCCTATCGACCGAACAAGCTGAGAGGAGACAGCGCGAATATGGCAGAAACGCACCATCTCCCGCCAAGACGCACTGGTTCAGAACAATCTTTCTCTACTTCTTTGGCGGTTTCGGAAGCATTCTTCTCACTGGCTGCATCCTTGTCTTTGTCTCGTGGAAACCATTGGGTGATCCTCCTGCTGTTGCCAACCTGGTAAGTCTCCCATTCTCTATCTTTTGATCTTACTAATTTTAAAAGGCGCTCGCTATTGTACTACTTGCCGTGTTCTTCATCCAAGCTCTTTTCAACATGTTTCAAGACTGGTCTACATCACGTACCATGTCCTCCATCAAGAATATGCTCCCTGAAGAGGGTCACGTTATTCGCGATGGTCATCTCATAGACCTCAATGCTGCAGATATCGTTCCAGGCGATGTCATAAAGGTCAAGGCGGGGAACAAGCTACCCGCTGATATCCGCTTGATCGAGGCTTCTTCCGACGTTAAGTTTGACCGCTCTGTCCTCACAGGAGAGTCTAAGCCTGTAGCTGGTACTGTGGACCACACTGATACCAATTATCTTGAGACGCATAACATTGGTCTGCAAGGGACACACTGCATCATGGGTTCGTGCACTGGTATTGTGGTTGCTACTGGTGATAGAACAGTGTTTGGACGTATTGCGAGTTTGACGAACGAGCCGAAAGTTCAGATGACGACGCTTGAGAAGGAAGTTCTCTACTTTGTCATCATCATCGCCAGTATCATGATAAGTATGATCGCTGTTGTCTGCATCATTTGGTATGTCCCCTCTACCAACTTGCCCTTCCGTTACACCACTAACATCCTTCAACAGGGGCGCGTTCTTGAAAAAGAAGCATCCTGACTTCATCAACGTACCAACCCTAATCGTCAACTGCGTCAGCGTCGCCATTGCATTCATCCCTGAAGGTCTTCCCATCTCCATCACCGCTGGTCTCACAATCACCGCCAACCTGATGAAGAAGAACAAGATTCTATGCAAGTCCCTCAAGACCGTGGAGACCCTTGGATCTGTTTCCGTAATTTGCTCTGACAAGACCGGTACTCTTACCACTGTAGGCTTCCTTTGTACCTCATGTCTGAACTGCGCTAACAACCTACAGGCGAAGATGGCTGTCTCTGACTGTGCAGTCGGAGGACTCAACATGACCATCGAGAACGCTCGCGGCAAGTTTGGCCAGTCTAAATCTTCTACCCACCCGATCATCCAACTTCGTGCTTTGGCTGCGCTTTGCAACGCATCTGAGTTCGATGCTGCTACAAAGGATGCCCCACTGGCTGACAGACGGATCTTTGGTGATGCGACTGATCAAGCAGTCCTCCGATTCGCCGAGTTTGTAGACCCCAGTAGCGTCGATTATCTGCGTGCTTGCTGGAACAAGATCTATGATCTTGCTTTCAACAGTAAGAACAAGTTCATGATTCGTTGCTTTTCCTGCACCAGGACCGAGGCTGTAGCTGCCACGCTTAGCAAGGAGACCGCGTTCAACACCGAAGATGTGTAAGTAGTTACTGGAGCAGCCAAGATGGACTTTCTAACCCTGGCATCTAGCCTCCTGACCATCAAGGGTGCTCCTGATGTTCTTATCGGTCGCTGTTCGCACTATGTCTCTGAACATGGTGAAACTATCCCTCTTAATGCTGCTATGCGAGCTACGGTGGAGCAGCTGAAGAACACCTACTCTTCACAAGGTAAACGGTGCTTGTTGCTTGCTCGCAAGATTGTCAAGGGTAGCGACCTCCCTAAGAATCGGGAGACGAGTGAGTTTGAGCACGCAGTCACACGGGAGTCCAATACTGGTCTCACCTTGGTCGGAATGGTCGCCATCGTCGACCCATTGAGACATGACATTCCTCATGTTGTGAGAACGTTGCGCGGTGCTGGTATCCGAATTGCCATGGTAAGTTATCCTTCTCACTAGCAATTGAGATCCAAGCTGATAACTGATAGGTCACTGGTGACTTTGCCCTCACTGCCCTAGCCATCGCCCGCGAAGCCGGCATCGTCACCTCCCAATCCGTCGATGACAGCACAGCCCTCCAGCGCTACAGCCCCGACGACACCAAAGACTCACCTATCTCCCACCTCGGTGCCATCGTCCTCAGCGGTCCAGAGCTCATGTCTCTCAACGAGCATCAGTGGAAGACGCTAACTCACTACGAGGAGATTGTGTTTGCACGAACAACACCTGAACAGAAACTTCGCATCGTTCGTGAGTTCCAGAAGGGTAATGTTGTAGCCATGACGGGTGATGGAGTCAATGATGCGCCGTCGCTGAGGGCTGCTGATGTTGGTATCTCGATGGGTAGTGGCTCAGATATTGCTATGGAGGCGGCTGATATGGTGTTGTTGGATACTTTCTCTTCTATCATTATTGCTGTGCAGTATGGTCGTGTTGTGTTTGACAATCTCAAGAAGGTATGTCTTGAACGGGCTCTATGCAAAAGATCACAGACTGATATTGATTCTAGGTCATCTCATACCTCTTGCCTGCCGGCTCTTTCTCAGAGTTCTGGCCCGTCATGGCCTTTGTCGCCTTTGGCTTACCCCAAGCTCTGTCTTCATTCCTCATGATCATCATCTGGTGAGTATCCATGCTGCTTGTGCCAATACTCACTAACCTTGGCTAGCTGCTTCACCGACTGCGCCGCCGCGACAATGCTATCCTACGAGAAGCCCGAAGCCGACGTCCTTACCCGCCCCCCTCGCAACGTCAAGAAAGATCGTCTCGTCAACTGGCAGCTCATACTTCAGGCATACGGAGTCAACGGCGTCCTCCAAACAGTCGCCTCCTTCGCCATGGCATTCTGGTATCTCCAACGTCAGGGCATTCCCTTCAGCGAGCTCTGGTTCAGCTTCGGAAAGCTCCCTGCTGGTATTGATCCAGATTACTACCTGGCCAAGACCAACGAGGCCTCGTCTATCTACTTTGTCAACCTTGTTGTTATGCAGTGGTTCAATCTGATGGCGACTAGAACTCGCCGACTCAGTATCTTTCAGCATCCTCCTTTGTTCAACCCGAACACGCAGAACTGGTATCTATTCCCTGCTATCATCTTTTCGCTTGCTATGGCTATCTTCTGGCTGTACATCCCGCCTCTGCAGCCTGTTTTGGGAACTACGCCGGTACCTGTTGAACATTGGTTTCTTCCGTTTGCGTTTGGTATTTTTCAGCTTTTGTTAGATGAGGGTCGAAAGTTTGGTGTTCGGAAATGGCCTCATGGGATATTAGCCAGGCTGGCTTGGTAAATAGTGTGCCGTCTATGAACTCTTCATGGTCTAGATTTATGCACCAGCACGATTGGCCGGGCCGCAGAATATACTACTTCTTCTCCTAAAGACCCAGCAAGATTCCTGATATCAAATTCAATCCTGATATCTATGTTGAGTTCCTTTGCCATTCCCTCAAATTGTTCGTCTTATTGCTTAATAACAACCTTGAGCTTTCCATCCCTCACTCAATTTCAGAACGCCACTCGAGGTTCATATCCCCGTTGTGTTCCAACAACATAGCCCTGACCATCTTCCACGTTGTTGCCACCTGCTCTACCCAAGGAGCATCGCATTCTTCGGCAGGCTTCACCTCAACCCAGCCGTATTGTGACTGCTCAGTATCTAACGATACACCTGGCCGATTGATCCATAGTCTTGCAAGGAAATCAGGATAGCTACGTTGGAGCGTTACTTCTTGGTAGTCCTTCAGGTAAGGTTCAACCTCTGGCCACGATAGGGGCCGAAATTCGATCTTGTTTGTCTCAGTCCAATACCTGAATCCAGGCCATTTCCCCCCCTGAGATATGTTACCTCGACTGTACCCATGAAAACCAATCCTTGGAGAATCCTGCCAAGCAGCTCTGTCACTGAGATCTCGTATATCGCTTAGATTATCGACATCAGTCGTGAAATTCCAGGGGATACCGGTATCGCACCGAAGCCGCAGAGAATCAACGTTATTGAGCCTGTCGTGTTCTTCCCAAGGATCGCCTCTCGCGATGCCCCAAAGGTTACCGGGAGGCCGCCAGCCAATGATATTTGGCCCGTATTGCTGAAAACCCTCAATGTGCCAACTCCTCTCAGAGGTATCAAAGACCAAGGTGAACGTCTTGAGCATTGGGATGCGAGACCAAATAGGCAGCGAATATTCGAATGGCATCTGGCTGTACGTCTGTACCTCATCCTCTGGTTGGACTTTAACACTGTGGAGTACTGTAATGATGTTAATACTCTTAGTCATTTTCGATCTAAGTGTGTGCAACTGACCTGGAGCTCCCCTTGAGAGGGGGGGGCGGGGGAAATGGCAGAAGATATGTCGGATAGGAATACCTGCTTGCTGAAAGCATTGTAGCTCTGGTGCCTGGGCTGTTGGAGGCGCCACAAAATCAGGGAAATTTAACTCGTTTGTCGTCACTAATGTGTCTCTCAGAGGGTCGAGCCGAAAAAGTTCTCTTCCGCGCGAAAATGCCACGAGATAACGAATTTGATCGAGTATTAACCTGATTTCCTCGCAGGAATCACGGACCCGGCTCAATTCTCTGCCATCTTGAGGTGCATAGCAATGGGCAGAGTTCATACCAGTAGGTGCTATGACCGAGGGAATAGCAAGTCTGATGATAGTTATCTTGAGCTCAATAGGCAATCGTTGAAAAGGAAAAGGTTCCATTGCTTGGGTCATGGGCGACATTTGCTGGCACCGCCAAACCAGGAGGAAGAGCTGAGAAAAGGCAAGATTAAAAGCCTAGAAGAGACCTTCAGCACAAAAGCAATATACTCTTATATTAATATTAATTCTAAAATGTATCATGCCTGCAAATATATCAAAGTAAAGGTGTTACTTTCCAATTGGTCTGAGATCTACTCGTCGAAAAATTCACTGGATTTACAAAAGTTTATCTTTGCTGTGGCCAATAGCTGGCTGGATTGCTATGCAGTCAAGCCCAGTGGTGAGGAGCTTAAAAGCACCACACGAAACTCAGTTACACAAGGTTCACAATCGTTTTTATAAGGAACCCAAATACTGAAGGCTCATTAGAGATGACCAATTAGCCTGCTTCTGTGGTATCAAAAGTCAGACAAAGGAGTTCATTATTTTAACTTCACTAAGCTCCACGATAAGTGACAGACAATAGCCTTGGGAAAAAGCTAGACTTTCAGGCTCTCAGGCAATGTCGCATAGACAGGCCACAGTTGCTGGTGAACTAACAAAACTCATATTCGATGCAGATGTCATTGTGATGAAATATCATGCCCACTATCGCGGTTATAACGAAGAAACTGCAATAAATTCCCGTCAACCAAGACAAGCCATAAACAATACTCTTTTATTTTCTCACATTTTTAGGATATAAAAAAGACTTTATTAATATATCCTCAAATAAGTTCAAGGCCTGAATGATGATTCCTGCGATAAGCGAGTGCTGTGCTGGGAGTGAAGCAAAAATGTCAAGAAGATAAACCACGCTTCAGTACTCAGTACGCTGGCTCCGTAGTGATAGATCATGTATCGACGGTTAGATGTACAGTTGGCAGACCGCCCAGATAGCCAAGACGGGGATTCTTCTAGAACAGACAGGCCACAAAGGGCGATCACCGAGGAAGCTGAACCACCATTACTGAAGCAGCTTTACAGCCAAGACAGAGTCGTCAGTGTTGGAACTTTACTGGCTTTTTCCTACCAACCATTGCTAAACACCACCAACCAGTGTTGGCGAAGCAGGTAATGGGAATCCCGGATGCTTTCCCGCTGTTAAGGCCAAGAACCACATGCACCGAGGAACAGGATAGAAAAAGCTTCGAATCGTCAGCGGTAGACTTGGCGCGGAGGAAACGTGCTTGTATGAGAAGCTCATGTTGCAGCGGGAGGAGAAGGAGTAGTGGCGCGGTTCTTGGCGAGATCTTGGCGAGAGACGGGTTCAAGTGGATGGGACGGTGAGATATTGGGTTTTGTTAGTCTCGCTGTGACAGATCAATTTGTCTCTGCGATTTCGAGACTCAATTCGATCATCATCACCGTACACTCTACCATATGTATTTAGTCCTGCACGATACTCGCAGCCGTTATACGGATATAAAAAGAAGTCCAAAAGAACAACTCTAATAACTTTATTCACGTTAACCTTTTGATCTTCACAAACCTGTCTCAAATAGTGATACAATAATCCCTGTATTTGATCAGTCTTGGCATCCGGGGAGGTTATCTCTGGGCGAACGACCATCTCCACGTGGAGCTCTGACCCATCTCATTGGCTCCCGCCCCCTGCTCTACAGAGCCTCTTTTCGAGCCCTCAACGACAATCGTTGACGCACGTGGGTTGATGAGCGGCCATAACTCATTCCACGGAGAAGAGTGTCCTTCAAGATACAGGAAATAACTGGGCAGTTTGTTGATATGAGTATTTCTGTCATCTGGCGGGAGGACAAGACTCTATTTCCGGTGTTGGTAGTTACGGTGGTGTATTCTTCTTTGGGGTCTGTTTGACGCTATTGTCGGCGAAGTCTGATCAATTCAATACGTACAGTCGTGCTATCTGCCCCTGTTTGGAGGTTTGAGGCCATGTAGCAAGCCCATCTGCAGGTAAACGACTCTTCTGGTCCTAGCGCATGAGCATCAATTCACCTCGCCTGTCACTGTCACTCTCGCAGTCAACGTCCAATTCACAACCTCAATATCCTCATGTATATAGAAACTATTCAAAGATCCCATCACAAGACATATCGACCTCATCGCCACGATACCAAGACTCAATATCCTCAATCCTCCACAACCTCTTCCAGCCCAGATCTTGTTTACCCAACGAACATCAAGAACCCACGCACGAGATACTCCTCCCCCTGCTCGCGTGCCAAGCACACCCGCCAAGACGATAAATCTACCAAAGGACTCACCGAGGGCCTGCACCATCCGAAGAAGCATAAGATTAAGCTTGTTCGCCAAGCCTTACCCGCTCCACACACCATGGCGAGGGATGGTGATATAAGGAGTCGGGGTGCGGGCTGTTTCTGTAATGTTCGACATCGGCTGTTCAGTCCAATTCACTCTCTTCTAGAATCTTTGAGAGAAATCCGAATTTCGGTCTCCCTTGATCATGGTGCTTCATCAGTATGATTACATCTTTGCCATAGGCACCATCTTTTCGTTCCTCGATGCCTGGAACATCGGTACGTCACTCCAACCTTTACTACGACGTGATATGGTACTAATAGCTTAGGTGCCAACGATGTCGCCAACTCATGGGCTACGTCGGTCTCATCCCGATCCATCAGTTACATCCAAGCCATGACCCTCGGCTCCATCCTCGAATTCGCTGGCTCCGTCGGTGTTGGCGCCCGTGTCGCCGACACCATCCGCACCAAGGTCGTCGACATTGACCAGTTCGAGTCCGACCCTGCTCTCCTCATGCTCGGCATGATGTGCGCCATCGTCTCCTCCTCGCTGTACCTCACCTTCTGCACCAAGATCGGTCTCCCCGTCTCGACCACTCACTCCATCATGGGTGGTGTTATCGGTATGGGTATTGCGCTCGTGGGTGCGGATGGCATTCATTGGGCTGAGTTCGATAAGGGTATTAGCTCTGGTGTCGTTTCGGTCTTTCTCGCTTGGATCATTGCTCCTGGTCTGTCGGGCGCTTTTGCTGCTATCATCTTCCTTATTACCAAGTATGGTGTTATGCTGCGAAGCAAGCCTGTCTGGAAAGGTCTTTTCCTCACTCCCGTTTACTTCGGCATCACTGCTTCCCTCCTTACCATGCTTATCGTCTGGAAGGGCGGTAGTATTAAGGTTACCTTCAACGACGCCGAGACTGCTGGTATGATCATCGGTGTCGGTGCCGCTTGGGCTCTTCTCATCACCATCTTCCTCGTTCCCTGGCTCTACCGCCTCGTCATCTGTGACGACTGGGAGCTTCGCTGGTGGGACATCTTCCAGGGTCCTCTCCTCCTCCGCCGCCCTCCTCCTCCCGCTCAGCCCGAGGGAGCTGCTGGTGGTATCAAGGATTTCTACGAGGGTCATCTCACTCGCGAAGAGCTTGATGGTCTTCGCCGTGCCGGCCGCAATGGCAGTGATGAGTTCGAGCGCGCTCAAGACCAGATCAGCAATGAGGGTAAGGAGGCTACCACCGAGAACAAGAAGACTTCATCTGAGGGTACTCCTGACATTGAGGAGCGCGTTGAGCCCAAGGCTCCTCGCAGCCTCGTCGGTCCTAAGCCTGATGGAAAGTGGTTCAGTGGCGCTGTTCTCTTCTGGTATCTCAAGAAGGCCTTCCTCTCTGGCGTTGACCAGGATATCATCGCCATGCAGAAGAAGAAGAGCATGCTTACCGGTGATTTGGATGAGATTCACGCTCATGTTGCTCACTACGACAACCGTGCTGAGTACCTCTACACTTTTATGCAAGTCATGACTGCTTGTACTGCTTCGTTCACCCACGGTGCCAACGATGTCGCCAACGCTATTGGTCCTTATGCCACTATCTACCAGATCTGGCGAACTGGTGGCCTTGAGGGTAGCAAGTCTTCTGTACCTGTCTGGATTCTGTAAGTCCTGTGCTTTCTACTCCTATAATCAATGACTGACTTGAGTAGCTGCTTTGGTGGTGCCGGTATTGCTCTTGGTATCTGGACTTATGGATACAACATCATGCGCAACCTTGGTAACCGTCTCACTCTTCACTCTCCCTCTCGAGGTTTCTCCATGGAGTTGGGTGCCGCTATCACCATCATCCTTGCCACCCGTCTCAGTAAGTCCATTTCCTCTACCTCAACATCCACTTTTCAGTGACTAACGCATACTTCAGAGCTCCCCGTCTCTACCACTCAGTGCATCACTGGTGCCACCGTTGGTGTTGGTCTCTGCTCTGGTACTTGGCGCTCTATCAACTGGCGCATGGTTGCCTGGATCTACATGGGCTGGATCATCACTCTCCCCGTCGCTGGTGTCATCTCTGGCGTCATCTGTGGTATCATCATCAACGCCCCTCGCTGGGGTTACTCTGGTTAGAGTCTCGCTCTTTGTATCTCATTAAGATCTACATACACTTACTCAAGACACCCTTTTGGGTCTGTTACAATACTAGAATGGATACGGAACCTAGGCCTGGATATCTTTACTGTGTTCCGTATGCAGAATGTATATAGGTCCAATCTCATATATGCCTTAATAAAAAGTTCTCTTATTTAGCAAAGCTGCAGTGATTGGTGAAAGCTTGGAAGAATGCCCAACTTCACTTTCCTAAACATTAGAGAGTATCTCATTACTTTGTGACTGTAGAAGGACAGCACATCGTGGCTAGTATATAAACCATCGAAGACGTTTCCACCATAAGGGTTGAACGAGAATAGTGAGGGATTTCGTGTATCTGTTCGTCGTTAATCTTGATGCCTATCTTGAAAGCGTCGGGCTTGAAAATACACTGATCACGTGCCACAACAGCATTGCGGGGCGAGATAAGTATTGTCGACATGCCTGACATGCCATTTAATCTCGAAATAAACGACAAACATCGCAAGCATCTCCTCATGGATTACATTGCAAGCCTCCCGCTGGAGATTTTCCTTCAGATTTTAGAATATCTCGGGTCGTCGAGAGATTTAAGCTCCTTTACTCGTTGCGCTCGCTACATCTGTTGGCGGGCCTCCCAATGGCTCTTTGATTTTACCTTTGCGGAGCGTTGTAAAGTTCGACGTCGTGAACTAGTGTTCCAGAGGTTCACAATCCGCGCTATCGGCCTTGACTCGCAGCGTATGATGCAATGGCTGGTCTATCATGAACTGAGCAGCCAACTGAATGGGTTAGTTCTCTCGTTCCTCTTCTTACCGCAGTATCTTGCGTTGACATCGATCCTGTCTAGTTTTGTACCTCAACTTAAGCTCAAACACATCACATACCTTCACCTGTCTATTACCGGAGATGCTCCCCACGTGGCAAGCCATCTTATCAAGCTTGGCACCGATCTTTGGGAGCCTGGAGAGGGTTTGCCAGACCTGACGCCTCTGTGCCTCGCTGTGGCGCAACCACAGAATAAAGCATTGCTTGATGCTGGCCTTCGAATCGCTTCCGGTTACTCTCTGCCAAGAACAACAGAGTACCTCCTGGCTAGGGGAGCTGATCCCAATAGGTTGAGTCGTTTTGGGCTGGCTGCCATTCATCTGGCAACCATGAAAAAGGCCCCATGGCGAGGTTTTAGAGGGGTTTGTTATCTCCTAAACGGACGAGACGACTCACACACCCTGTGGGAATCAATGTTGACCAACACTCTATACCATCTTCTTCGCTATGGAGGGGATCCAAACCTCAAATCGGCGGTAACCCGCATGCATCATTGTCAACATACCTGTTGGCGCTCAGCAGATTGCAGCCACTGCGGGGCAAGGGCCCTTCATTTTGCCTGCAGTAGTGGTAACGAAAAACTGGTTGCACTACTACTCAACAATAGAGCAGATTCAGGATTATATGATGATGAAGGCTATCTCCCTTTATTCTCCGCTTTGAGCCAAGACCACGCTGGAATCTCCATACGCCTGTTACAAGGCCATGACAAGCCCGGGCATCTAATCGTCATACAGACAAGCCAGAGTACGGCTCTTCATGTCGCTTGTCGATTTGCTTCGCCACAAGTGGTGAACTTCTTACTAGAGCGCGGTGCTGATCCAAACGTTTCTGACTCTCATGGGCACACACCTCTCCATGAAGCTGTCTATCAAAACTGCTCTGAGCTAGAAGATCGCATTATTCATACTTTACAGCTACTGTCAGATTACGGGGCCTCAGCTGATATCGAATCAGAACGGTACGAGACGGTTCGCGATATTGGCAAAATGTGTCTCCTTCCAAGGGTCCGTGAGATGTTTACGGAAAAGGCTCCAATTCCTCGTAATCGTCTCAGAGCCTTTAAACTCAAATCACCAGCTCCTAAAGCTCCAAGTGCTAGTGGAGTCTTAACGCAACAACACAATACTCTACTGGATGTTGACAACAGCAATCCATTTCCCAGTCTAGGAAATTCCTCGAAGGTCGAGGGCAGTGGTGCAGAGTTCAATAAACCTCAAGGTGTGTGGTTTGACAATCCAGTAATAGAACAACTCTTTACTGCCAAACCATCGGCTTCGGGCCTTTGCGATGATGCTGTTAGGCAGATACCGTTGGCGGGAAGCCCCTCGGCTGAAAAAGTGGATAATAAGCAAAAGGTGCCAGAGGCTGTAGAGGACGTGAAGGGAGCTTTTATAACATCGAGTTCTGCAAAATTCTGGGGTTCACTCTCGCCACAGACTTATAGAGACAGCCAAGCAGCTCCAGAATCAACTGGTGAGACTAAAAGCCCTCGTCACAAGAATCAGAACAAGAAGAAAAAGTGGGTTGCGTTAGATATTCTGTTATAAGCCAGCGCTAGACTATCTATAAGAGGGACATTGAGGCTCCGCAGACTTAGATAGAATCTATATGTCATTTACGAGAGGGCCATCTGGTAGTATTAGCAAATAGTAGTCCTTTCCTTGCGGGAATCCTTGATAGGGGTATCTACCCATAAATGATCCTCTCCCTCCTCTGATAGAAGGGCTTAGATCTAGGCATATTCAGAATGAGTCAAACATTACTGTTTACAGTCAATATACAGATCGATTCCTTTTTACTAAAGGTCTCTCCTAGAAGTCACCATTATAACCCCTCACCAGTCTTATCACTTCCCCACGATTCTTGTTTCCTCTTCTCTCATAGAACAGCCAACCAGAGCATAAATCGGTAAGATAAGACAAGCCTGGGCAGATCCCTAACCAACCAGGTAAAAGAATAACCAATTATTAGATTAGGCTGCAATAGCGTGAGACCAACGCCTAGGTTGCTGCCTTATCCCTGGTGGGCCTCCCGCATTTGTTGGGATCTTTTCTTGCTCTCCTACTCATTTACTGATTTCTGATTCTCTCTCAGCTACGAACCAATCTCCTCGGTGATCACTAAAACTTTTCATCTCATCATGTTTACCTGTGGAACATGCTGGCGACAGTTTCCGGCCGGCTGGCAATCGCGGCAGCAGCATATGAACGCCACTGGCCACAAGGCTCCTGCTTTTGAGTGTTACACATGCGACCGCTACTTCGGTGGCCGGAATGCAGTTGAACAGCACATGACCGATTTGGATCACTGGGGCGAATCCTCCGAATCGGAGGACATCGTCTATGAATGTGATCATTGCTACGACGAGTTTGATGACGAATATGAGCTACACAACCATGAAGCTCAGGACCATTTCTATTGTGTTGCCTGCCAACGTCCATTCCAGGACTGGCATAGTATCAGCCAGGTTTGTGGCCTTGATGTCTTGTTTTCTTATACCGTTCAACTTACATTTCAAAGCACCTACGCGGCAAAGCTCATCGCACAACCACCGTCCAGTGTCCCTTTTGCAAAGATGCGCAAGGAACTGCTAGCGGACTGGTCCATCATCTAGAGAGGGGATGCTGCTCTAAAGCTCCTCTCAACCGTGATAAACTCTATGCGGCCATCCGCCAGCGGGACCCGGGCGGTATTATTTCCAACAAATTACTTACTTGGTCTGGTACTGTAACCTATGCCGCCACAAAGAAAGCATGGAATGACCAGGCTGAGGCTTATGAATGTTATCTTTGCCATCGTCTCTTTGATGAGCTGTGGTCTTTGAACCAACACTTAGGCTCCCCTACTCATCAGTCAAAACTTTATCACTGCCCGGGTGCCTCTTGCAGAAGGGATTTCACGACTCTAGCCGCCATGATCAACCATCTGGAGAGCGAGAGTTGTGGGTATATGCGTTTTGATGTGGTTCAGAAGAGGGTTCAGCATATTGTAGATCCACGTCGTATGATTCAAGCATGATGAAGAGCGCGTTGGTATAATAATCGCGATAAGCAGGTATTAGATTAGGTTTATGTTAGCTGATATCTGCAAGCGTAATATCAAGTGACATAAGCTGTTACACCTCTTCATATTAATACAAGCTGAGCTTACTAATATAAAAAAGTCTTATTACAAGAGATGGTTTTGTTTCCCATCTCAAGCTTGAGCAAATTATAACCTCGCAAAGCCTCAGGATCACGATTGATAGCGATGATAATCTCAAAGAAGCTTTCAGACATGGCGCTCCAGTCATGCTCGAACCCATCTGCTGCATCTTCCTCCAAAGTGATAATTTGAATATTGAAACCAACAGTACTAAAACATCAGCACGGGCAAAGGCCATTGGTATTAAATCCTTAATGCCCAGAATCACATATACCACTGAGGGCCTGTGTTCTTTCGTTTTGATGCTTCATTATCGTGACTGTGAAGTGCGGGACTTGGATCTCACTCAGCCAGTCGTTCATAAAACCCCACGAGCCAGTGGTTTCAATATCTAAGGCTGGCAGGAATACCTTCTATTTCCCGAGAAGCGCGTTGTCGGAAGTGTACGGACTTATAGGCGCCGGCGGTTTTATCACCCTTTAGGTTTGTAATAGAAGAAAGACCTTTTATCTCCACGGACTTCAGATCCGCTAGTCAACCTGTCGGGCGTGGATCCATCTAAGAGCTGCTAAGAGCCTTATTATACAACTACTACAAGCTGTCATGGATGCAAATATGTGATCCGGGTCGTTATCAGAATTAGTTGAGGATCCATTTGAAGGGCGATTACAGCTCACAGGCGCAGCCATTGAAAGCGAGATATGTAGAGTTGGGTACTTGCGAAGTAAGAAAAGAATCTCTATAAACTTCAGGGGGCTCAAAAGGCTCTCTGACTTGCTAAATAACTAATGAAATGATTTTCTATAAGCGGCTTGCCAAAAGGCACATCTTGATCGCAAAACCCGGACCTGCGAATATCGCAGGGTCTAAGAAAACAATTTTAGGGACGGCTTCAAGTTTCCAAGACAGCAGTGTGTATAACAGTTATAGTTCAATCAATTTAAACACTGTCAGACACGTTTCTACCACTTCAGTAACGAGATATTGCTAAAAGGTGCCATCAACCATCAACAGAGTGTCACCACAGTCACTTCCAACAGCAATAAGCAGAAGCGATTAACTCAATCTCGATCTCAACTGATCTAAAAAGACCCTCAATGGTGTATCGTCATCCAGACACTCATCGCAATAGTCGCTCTCAACGTGTTGGACCAAGCCACTCATTAGACTAAACGGTGTCTCACAAGTTGGACACTGAAACAGATAACCTGAAGTGACAGAAGTGTAATAAAATGCCCGATAGCACTGCCGCCCTGCATTCGAGACAGAATATCTATCAGCACCAGAAGCACATGTTCCAGTTTCCAGATGTAGCAGCATAGCAGATTCAGTAACAAACATGCGGCTACAGCCTGCGCATTCAATTGTCCTTTCCGCATGGGTAAGCTTATGCTGTATAATAAATGTCAGCTTCTCTTGAGGTTAAACAATTCAAGACGGTACAAAAGCGAACCATTTTCAAGTTTTGCGTGGTTTGGAAGCTTCTGCGACACGCGATGCATATATTGTGTTTGTCCGTATCATGCTGAGCCAGTCGATGGGCATCCCCAAAGCGCCGATAATCGCAAGCAGTGCATACATGATGGACTTTCTCCAAGTGGGTATCCAGGTCTTCCTTTGTCTCATAGTCCGTCGGGTTGGGGCAATAACTACAAAGCTGGTGGTTTTCAGAGTCCTGAATGTGTTGCTGCTTGGCACGGTGTGATCGAAAGCTCCTGTCACATCTACCACAGCGTATGCCAGTCGTGGAAGGCATGTCGGAGCATCAATAAATGACAACATACGTTACAGCGCCAAAATCGTGAAATGAAAGAAGTTTTTGAAGTTGAACAAACTGATGCGGGGGTTGCAGAAGACAATTGGCCGATGAATCTCACGTGCAGCTTCCTCATGTTAGGTCGGGATAAAGAGGTGACAAATGTTGCATAATCCAATCATATACGAGGAATTGCATCGAAATTACCAGTTAGATGCCACATCATCTGGCTTGATGCCTGGAGCCAATGTGACAATCTTTATAACCGCCACTTCCTGCATGACTTGATATAATTTCGGTTTCCCCTTGAGCTCGCCATAATGAATGAGATTCAGCAGCAAATACTACAGCTACCAGGAAACATTCAGCCTCATTATTGTCGGCTATGCCGCAGTTTCATTATAATTGATGATGTAACGGATACAGAAGACAAAGGAAAAGGCAAGAGCCTACACATTCGGCGGACGTATACCCTAAAGCAAGTATGCGAACTCGCCAATAGTGGCTGTGTGATGTTTTCTCTACAACTCATGGAGCTACATCGAGCCCAAAAAGCCTGCTTCCTTTCAATTTCCGGGCTACTGCGCGAGATTTGTGGAGCTGCATGTGACAAGCGGCTTCAACTGTTTTATCCCCTTGTTCCTTCACCTCTGCTGGAAGAACTGAATGACTGGAGTTTTGAGATTGAACTTTCACTCAATGATCCAGACCAACTCTCCTCTGAGTGGAAAAGGATGGGCGAACGTCAAGATTTAGATCAGAAACCGATGATACTCTTTACTGAAGAAGGTAACTTCCCCACAACCATGACCTAAGTAACAGCAGTCTAACATTCTCCAGAAAGCTGTCTCAGCAATCATATAGTGAACAGGCCGTTACAACCCAAGGCTGAGTTAATGACGGCAAAGCGTTGGCTGCAAGAGTGCTTGGACCATCACGAAGAATGTGGGGAGACGGCCGAGCCAGAGATGCCTAGTCGACTGATTTGTATAGGAGATTCTGATTGCAAAACCTTGCGCCTCGAAGATACAAAGACGGCCCAGTTTGTATCCTATGCAGCGTTGAGTTACTGCTGGGGCGATACCGGCCACAACAGATTCAAGACAGAGAAGGAAACCTTGGTTATGCGAAAACAGGGGTTTGAATATATCCAGCTACCGAATACGTTACGAGATGCAGTAAAGGTAGCACGCGCCCTTGATCTGGAGTACCTGTGGGTGGATGCTCTCTGTATCGTTCAAGACTCGAAGGAGGACAAAAGCAAAGAGATTTCTAAGATGTGGCAAATCTATCAAAACGCTACTGTTGTTATTTCGGCAGCCTTGGCGTCACACAGCGACCAAGGCTTCCTCCATGACCGCAACCTTGGGTCTTGTTATCTTAGCACTTGGGCAATCCCGTGGCACAAAGTCGACAATGAGGGCAACCGATTTGAAGAAATCGCATTTTGCGCCGAAGGAGAGATCAGGCACGTCAGGAAAGAACCAATCGATTCGCGTGCTTGGACTTTACAAGAAAACAAGCTTGCAAATCGCGTTTTACGATTCGGGAGCTCACAAATGATTTGGCGATGTCCTCATGGCTACCATGTTGATGGAGGATCAAATGATGAAGAACCCCCGGATAAGTACTCCACGGTTGTCATGGTCAAGAGGTCCTACGAATGGACAAACATGGTTGAAGAGTTCACTACTAGGTCCATCGGGAAAGCTGAAGACCGACTACCAGCCTTCGCAGCTGTAGCAGCAGACTACGCCGAAAGACACAATATCGGGTCCGACCAGTACAGGGCAGGACTGTGGACCTCCTGGCTAGAGTTCGGCTTGCTATGGTATATCAAAGATGTTGATGATGAAGCGACCTACCCTGATATACTATCAACTGAAGAGAAATCTCCCAGTTGGTCGTGGCACCTGGCTCATAGCGGCATATCATGGCCAGAGACCATACCATACCAAGGCGACGCCGATGATTTCAATTTAGTTGTGGAAGGTTCCCAGGTTGAACTTGCAGATGAAAAAGTTGAATATGGGCGCGCCAAAGGAGGGAGTTTAGAGGTATCTGGAGCATTGCTCAAGATTCACCTGCTGGGAACCCGACCAGTCTACTTCAAGCCCAATGGAAAAGTGGCTTCTGCCCCAATTGTAATCCGGTGGGATAGCAAGAATATTCCTTCCGAGAAGGAGTTCTTTTGCTTGGAAGTCCGCCACGTGCACAAATCTATCGCAGAAGGCATAGTCCTTAAACAAAGCAGTGGCTTTTTCTACAGGGTCGGATACTTTGAGCCAGACTACCAGAAAACTACCCCTATTGGGTCAATTTGGCGGGATCGGAAAACGATTGTTATTAAGTAGGCTCTTTGATACTACTCTCAATCCAGCTGGTATAAGTGAAAGTATATATAAGATCAAGCTAGTATAAGACAGTAGGTTGTCCTACTTGCCTTCACTCTATTCTCCCATTAGTATAAGTAGGCAAGCAGCAGATGATGATTGGCCCTGTGGGTAGTTCAGATAAACCAACCTGCAAAGTTGCTTAGAAAATGAGGCTTTTAATACTTAATCCCGCACGAAAGCCAAGGCCTTGAGAATTGCATCTGCACATTGAGGCTTGATGACATAGATAGCTTCGGCTCCCTTTGGACACTGCAGGTATGCCTAATTCACTTTTGCGGCCCAACCCCGCACTAAATCGATGGCGGTATTGGCTGGATTGGCGGACTAGTGTTTTCCCATAGTAGGAAGTTTAAGACATCATAGAAGAAGGAATGATAATTGCTTATCAGAACTTACTATGGCTATTTCCCGACTCTGCTCACGGCACCGATCTAATACCATACTTCCTTTTACCTTCTTAATGTTTATGTCTAACTTTATAAAGAGAGATATCATCAATAGTTCCTTTATTGAGAAGCCTGGTGTGTTAGTATACGTGATTTCAATTGCCTCAATGCAATGTCGTAAAGTTAGTAAATGTGTGGCTAGGCATCCATCGATCCATCGGATGTGCTCGACACTAGCCGATTTTCTATTTTCAAGTCTCCCCCTTGTGAGACTGCCCACATATGCGGGAAGCCTACCAAACCAGACGAGAAAACTTGACTGGACTTTAAAGACCCGAAACTAGAAAAGATTAATAAATATATAAAGGCAGCCTTCTCCTCGACATCTACTTCCAGCTCGTTTCATCCCTTTTACAACAACGCTTGCATTTAAGATAACCTACTCTTCCAGTGGCTATTACGACAAAACCTGCCATCATCATGGGTATCGGACCACCACGTGTAGACAAGTACACGAGAATTCTCTCTCGACTGTTTGAGTTCCTTGCCCTCTTTCATATCCTTAAAAGAGCCAACGGTCCCCATACCGTCTCGCAACCCCCTACAGACCTGCAAAGCGCAAGACGAAGGTTTCTTTCGAGTTTGTGCTTTTTTTGCGACTACCAAAAAGGCGGCAAAACAACAACTTCAATGGCTCTTGAGTCTTCGGGCAACGGTGTTGTATTTTGGATTGCATCGAACGTGTCGCCAAATGATCGCGTCATCGCGTTTCTCTCTACTGTCCTAGAGACTTTACGAAGAGAACCAAACTCGACGGAAACAGAAAGAGAAACACTCATAACGATGCTAACAGCTAGATGCATCCAGTTTGCTACTCCAAGGTTAAGAAAAGAACGTGGAATCCTGAACCGGTCTGCGCGTTTCTGTGAGGCTTACTTAACAGCCAATCTCGACACTATTGAGACACCTGGTGAGACAGAAGTGGTCTCAAAGAAACATTTGGCTGACAAGCAACTAGGAGTTACCGCTTTACTGGACTGGCTACACCAATTCTTCTCTGCTACAACCGACCCTTTAATCCTTTGTCGGGCTGCTTACAATGCTCGCCACGCTCCTCAGATAGCAACACTAGAGGCTTTACGACAGGAGCTGACAGTAGCTCCCCAAGGAACAGCAGAGGCATTTCGCTCTGTCAAGCATCTCATTGGCCGTCTGGCTGAGAAGATTCGCACACCTATCAATCTCGTCAACGACGCTCGTCCACTGAGACCGCTTCTGGACTCCTACGAAATCAGAAGAGTAGAAGCCCCAGTCGCAGCAAAGATACCTACGACAGACGGCTTGAGAAACCTGGATTCCATAGTCGTGAGAATGCTTCCAGCCGGCGATTCACGCCTGAGGGACATGCAAGCGTATCTTGGGCAGTTGGACGGCTCAATGCGGCTTGAAGATGCGATCAGGGCTCTGCATGACGACGATGAAACAAATCATAATGTCCATGCGGAGGTCCAGATTCTCGAAGACTTTCATCACAATCGACGCGAGTTTGTGGGCCATGATCGTTACATAGCATGTAGCAAGCTTGCTTGCTTGTGCTGCAAACTATACTTCAAATGGCATCCGGGCAGATTTGTTGAGCCTGAATCTCACCAAAAGTCATATCTCACTTGGCGTCCTATCGATCTACCTGAGGGTAGGGGGAGTCAGCACTGGCCAGACCAGCGTCGCGTTTTGGCAAATCTTAGCAAAGAGCTAAGCAACCTTGTAGAGGAGCAGATTATAACCCAACAACAACCAACTCCATGGCAGCCAGACTCGGTAACAAACATCACTGCGGTCATGGGATCTGTCGCACTTTCTGAAGTTGGAGAAACTTTTGAGAGCGGTGATGGAGAAAGTAACGGTTAGTTCACTAAAAATCACTGTCACATTTACATTCAAGTGTGTCCTGACGAAGAAAGCAGTTACAGATTCTGATTCACTGGCGCATCTCAATGATGATGAGACTGTTGACAACACTGATAATGAGTCTGGAGATGGTGACGAGGAGTCGGATGGAGGTGTAGGTTTGGGTGACTGACCTGACTGGGAAAAGTATCAACTAAAGCGGCTATCATAATCGCTGTTTCGCACTTAAGGTAAACCCGATCAGTGAAGGGGCTGTTTACTCAAGGCTGCTAATGATGAATCACTGGACGAGTGAAGCACATAGTTATCTTGGTATGCATTATTAAGGAGAGTTTGTAGCTAAGACTTCTGCTTTCTTCTTTTCCCCTCGTGGATTTCTTCGACATGTCTCTTGAGGTTGTCAGGTCTTGTGAAAGTCTCGTGACATTGTAGGCATGAGATGACCTTTTGCGAGTCATGACTATCGTAATGCCGAATGATGTCTTTCCTCCATGAACCTTTAACCTGGCAGCCAGGCCAGGAGCAATGGAAAGGCTTTTCATGCGTTCGAAGATGGTTACTTTCAGCCCTGGTTAGCAAGAGCAAACTCGGAAACTTGTCATGGCTTACTTCCTCTCGCGGTTTTTGTCAAAGGTCTTTTGACAGTCCGCGTTATTGCAAAGGAACCTTCCATTCTCGATAAACTCGTTCTTTTTCAAACGAGCAACTGGATACTCTTTGAACTTTTGGGCATCCAACGTCTCCAAGCTTAGACCTTCACTCGCGGACATGTTGTCAGGAGAATGGTGGGGATCAGACACAGTACTGTAAAATGAGTGTGTTTTTGTAGCTCCACTTTCAACAAACGGAGGACATGATGTATCAGAGACAGAATCGCCTGTCTGGCTGCACTCGGGATCTCCGCTCTACAGAGTGAAGTCGAGATCCAGTGAACCAGAAGGCAACATATCCCCTACACATACTTCGCCCTGGGTTTCAGGAAAGTCAAGCAGCGAATTCGAAGAAGCTGTAATAAGAAAGGGAGAGGGATCAGGGTAGTTGAAATGCAAATCCCCCTCTGCCGTTGTTGGGGAGAAATCAATACTCGAAAGGTCATTGACGGCCTGGGGCATAGAGTCAATGCCCAAACCAAACATGTCTGGATGATCCATGGAAGAAAAAGGAGGAGCATTTTCAAGTGTCGAGTGTTCCAAGTTAAACCATTGATTCACATCAGAAGAAGGTAGTATGATG
Source organism: Fusarium dlaminii (assembly GCA_013186775.1). Taxonomy (NCBI): domain Eukaryota; kingdom Fungi; phylum Ascomycota; class Sordariomycetes; order Hypocreales; family Nectriaceae; genus Fusarium; species Fusarium dlaminii. The sequence continues at coordinate 29,592 of JAAOAL010000151.1, read as the reverse complement.
GACGGGTCTGGGAATTGTGCCGACAAGACTGAAGTTTAGGTAGGTACAACGTCAGTCAAGTGGCTACTGGCGTACTTCAGAGTACTGTATCATAATTTGAGCTTTGTACTTACGATCGAGGGGGTAGTCCGAGTCCACGAAATTTACTTCCGTGAACTCGTCCTCAATCTGAGCAAAGTATTCGGTGTTGTTCATCAACTAAGCTGCTGCGACGGTGAAAGAGGAAGGATGTTGTTGGATAGTCTTTGGTCGGAATTCAATGAGAATTGATGGCTTTTGTATTTGGTCTTTCATCTTCTCTGCAGATAACAATGTCTCAGCCAGAATCCAATCAGGACTCTAAAGCAGTTCATATTTACACTTTCAAAGAGGCCACAAAACCGGCGACTTTCAAACATCGACTTGGTGGGTCGCTCTTGCATCTCAGCTTGACCAAGATGGCTACATTACAAGATGTAAGGAATGGCTTTGTGGTTACTTAATTGGCTGCATGGTTTTGATGGGGAACATCATGCACTAGGGGAGGCCTACCGTTTTGTTGGCTACGTCTTATTGGATAAGAAGGTGGGTTGGATGCATCCAATTCGGGGTCACGGGCATTTTGTCCGATTCCGTCATCCTGATGGTCGCTGTTCTGTCCAGGATTTCAGAGCAAGGTGTTATACCTGGGGTAGACTTCCTCGGGTTCTACGGGAGCATGGTCCTTTATAGAGATAAATGCAAACATCTCAATGCCCCTTATCCTATCTGCATTGAATGCGTGTGATCATCAACATCGATATAGTCAATACCGGTTCTTTTATCCAAATTCACAAGGGACAACGGTAGAAAAAGATCAAGTCTCGATCAAATCTCACTTTACCAACACGTGTTAGGTAGCATATCATCTACTTGTAATGCAGCTCGACACGAGCCTCCAAACTCACCCAGCTCACGAATTTGGCATGCCGTGGAAGGTCGTTATCTCAATTCTATGTTCCTCAGCGCTCTCGCCATCATTACTTGGCAGCGTGATTTACATTCACAACAGGAATGAATTTGTATTTCGATGACTAGACTACTGTCCAACTTGGTTATCATTTTCTACCTGCGCTGAATGCAATGACGGACTTGTGGCAAAATACCAGAAACCACTATTTCCGAGGATAATCGTCTCAACCTCACGAAGCCCTGACAATGCACCGGGATGTACCATTCCTCTCTCCTATGCTCGTATAAATGTGGTATGGGCATATTCCAGCCGCTAGGTTGTATTGGGCTTCTGCAGTCTTCTATCACGCATGCACATCGTATTTCCTGACACCTTCTTATAACATTCATTAAATATTGATCAAATGTTTGTTACTACTCCCTAGCCTTGATTACTATATAAAATTACCGCCTTGGACCATTGCTTATGGTGCTTCGTGGATCCCCAAGGGGCTTCTTGCATAGCTTGAAGGATAGGTGCCAGGGTCTCCTGTTAGCTCAGCTTTGGTCTGAGAAGGGTCAGGCTGAAGCTGTTGAGGAAAATCAGCAGGAAGTTCAGAGATTGGCCTATCTTGCTTCTTCCTCACAAGCCTCCTCCAAACCAACCATCCAATGCCCCCAAAGATCAAAAGTCCACCGATAGCTGCACCAGCAGCCACGCCTCCAGTCGCTGCCGAAGATAGTCCAGGGCCTGACGAATCGGTTTCATCTCTCGAGGGCGAATCGGTTGGTGCAGGATTGCTATCACTAGCTAAAGTTGTCGATGTTTGCAGTGTAGATGCTTGCGTCGAGAATGTCAAGGTCTTGGACATAGATACTGATACAGTGACAGTTTCAGTCTTGTCTCTCCTTGGCGCGCTAACATTGACATATTGGGATTTGGCCAGTTGAGCTTCATCGTCAGGTTCATATAAGTCGAAATAGTAAACAGAGTCCTCATTGTTGCTTAGTGCCCCTGCAATATCGTACTGAGCCTGCCAATAATTTCCTGTTACTTTATTGCGGAGTCAGTAAACCAATATTGGAACAAGGCTTTCATAGCGTACTTTCTAGCTGAGTACCAGCTTTGAAGTCGTCCAGAACTTGCCAAATCCATAGTTCGGTGTTTTTCAAATTTGTCTCGTAGAGAATCGGAATCTTATCTCCTGTGTTGTAGTGTTGGTTGAGTAACATGTCTCCATCGGCATCTTGTTCTGAGTCCCACTCTGGAGGACGGGCGAATTTGGAGAAACAAGACCCCAGGGTGGCGAGCAGAGTAAGCACTAGACCAATCATTGCCAGGAGAGTCATTGCATAAAATCCGGGTAGTTCTCTGCGCCGGTTGCCAAATGAATAGTTCTAGAAGCAATCTTGTTGCTGTTCAAGGCGAGCCTCCGCCTGAAAGTCGAATTCAATTGTACTGGCCAGAGGGAATATTCCTCCCTTGCACCCTACAAAAAGAGGAGCAGCTTTGCGCGTGCCCGCAGCACATGGCCTCCATATATGGCTTTCGCGACCCGAAAGTCCGAGCCTACACTGGCATGGATGTTGAGATTAATCAGTATCGTCATCTCCGTCGTCATGCAGTAGCAGCCCAGGAAAGGGTTAGCTGCGGCACAGCTACCTGCTTATCTACTGGGGTAAATTTTAATCTAACTTCACCAGTCTAAGAGGGAGGAAGAGTTAACTGGTCAACTTATCACAAAGCTACCAAGTCTCGTTCACACTAGACAAAGCTTCCCGGCCACCTTTTTATAAATATAGAGTAAAAGAATCTTCTATAGGTTATTGAAATACCTGTTTCCAAACCTACTCCCTATTTCCTGCTAGGTGATAGGTTTCCTGATTTGCCTAGCTGCATGCAAAAGTGGGACAACCACAACCAACAACACAACAACCAACAGCACTGAGCACTGTCATTAGACAAGGCAGTGAAACTTGGAGGTTCTGCACTTTTCTAAATCTGGAAGCTCTTGATGGAGAACTGATAGGCTAAGCAAATGAACAAGGGCTGATAGGCAAAGCAAATACGCCGAAAATAACATCTAGAATGGTAACATTGATCAAGACACATAGACATTAACAGCCCGACCTAATGGCATAATTTTTTTTTACTTCTATTTTAGCTAAGGCAGGAGGTGAGACTGTTATTAGGCGAATTTTAAAAAAGAGATTAAAGGCTGAAAACCATCGGCTAACTTTATTTATATAACACATTCTCTTATTAAATATTATATTCATCTACTAGGCAGTTTGTAATTATATATATACGTATATAGACATATTTTCTTATCTCTCTTCTTAAAAATAAATATAACTCTAATAATTTAGCTTCAAGACTTTAAATTTTATCCTTCTTGCCAGTCTTAATATCTGCGTTTACTTCGATAGCACTATGTAGTTAAAGTTACATTTTTAAACTATTAACTATAGAATTTACTGCAATTTTATTTATATCTTAGATAGCTAGTATCTACGGATGTCTTAAGTCTGACTTGTTCTTTAAATATTATTTTCTACCAGCATTTATATACATGTAATTATCTATTCCCAGTTTATCATTGAGCTCCAAGTTATTACGACAGCAAATTAGTATATATCAAAATTACTATCTTAAGGTGATCCGAAACCTGTATAGAAGCATAACCATCAGGCCCGAGTTCCGTTTTGAGAGTCCCTAAAACTCAGCATATGTATCTTCAACCTATCGACTAAATTGACAAGCTTATTGCTAAACTCCGAAGCAGAACCATCCAGTATATTGGTATTGACATGTCTGTCAACAAAGTCGGTAAAGTGCAACCGAGCCTTTCGTTCCACCTCCCGGTTCTGCTTTTGGGCTCGTGAGTTGTTCATGAAAGGCAGTGTAGAGAAGTAATCCAAGTCTTTCGTTTCGGTCCAATTGTATGTCGTGGGCGCGCCTACTACTTGGCAGGCCTTATCTTCAATGTACTTGTTGAACGGAACCAGAACCTCTCGGAATCCATACTGGCACCCTGCCGTGTCAATTATCCACGACTCAGTCGTAGATAACAGTCTAACCTTAATCACCGTATGCGGGCAGTTACTTAAGTCGGGGCCAGGAATTAGCTTCGGTGGCAGTAGTGGTTTTCCGATTTTAATATCCAATACCTCGGCATTGGAGTGTACTCCTGGCAAATGTAAGAAAGGCCTCATAACATTTTGTTCTCACCCGAAGTGACTCGCCTGTGAGAAGCTTTCTGGTAAGACGACTTAGTAGCGCGGTGGCCATCGTGCATTGGTTGATAGTGAGAGCTGCCTCCCTATGCTGGACATTGGAGGTTAAATGGTTTGGAAAAGGTCCCCACTTGACACGAGAGGTGACAGCTCTTTGGTTTTGGTAAAGATAGAGCATTTCATCTTTAACTTCAATTTTTGTGAGGTCAATATCATATAGAATCTCTCGATAGGTCAACAAAGCTGCTCGAAGGATGTTGGCTGCCCTCAACAATATTTTACGTTGCTTCATGACACGGCAACGCCTTTTGTGGTCAGTCCAGTGCTTTATTTGACAGTCTCGGCCGCAGTAAACAACTGTCATGGAATCACCAGGATCGTAGTCCGGCGCATCCGTGCATCCAGCGCACCGCATGGTTGCCTGCATCCCGCAGCTGGCGCATACTGTCGGGTGAACAGCCTCCATACTGATGCTTGATAACGTGTTTAAGAGAGACGCAATGTTGGTGTTGAGAATTTTGCAGGCACAGAGCTGTCCGGATACTGAAAGGATGAGGGTTGTAAATTCGTTAATCTTCGCTTTTCCTCTTTGTGCGGGGTTTGAGGTTGTAGGCCTCCTGCATTTGCTGAGGCCTTCTACGGGAAATCTATTACACCGATACATCCAATCATTCCAGTTAACTGTTAAACACTTTACATGGGTAGGGTTCTGCGCGTCACATTACCTGCTGGCAATAGAGTCTGGTAGGCCTCCAACGGTCCATATAAACCCATAGTTCCAGCTTCTATCTTCTCACTGTTCAGGTTAGAGGTGCAACGTGAAACTATATCATCATAGCCTGTCAATACATGAAGTTGTATTTCTACTATGGTATGGGGGCTCTCATCAACTCTCTCAGTGATCTACCTCTACTAATCCGGCACAAAGGCTACTCTATCGTTCAACACTTTCAACATTCCCCTCGCTCCTGCGCCGTCGCTTCCCCCAGTTTGTTTCGTCTGTAACAATCCCAGCCGACGCCTAGTCACCCGATTATCGAATCGAAACGGCAACGCAGGTCGGCCATACCATAAATGCACAAACTGTCAAAAGTTCTTGGGCTTTGCAGATGTAAGAGGCAACAGCCCTGATAACCCACCATGTTACTGTAGCGAGTCCAGCAAAGCTCAGGTAACCGGCCAGAACAGTGGGAGTCCTGGTAGATTGCATTATGTATGCAGGCAGGGTACTTGCGACTACTATGCTAAGCGAGTAGGTCAAAAGAATGAACAAATCAGGTTTCCTAGGGACATTGTGGACCAGCTTGCAAGACTCGGTCTTGTCTAGTTTGGATATAATTATGGCGGCTGGATATTTAACATTTAATATACCACTTTGAGCGTCAATGCCCCGACTCTGAGTGCTACAGCATATTATTAGAGTTCTCAAAAAGGGCAGGTTATTAGTATAAGACTCTGGTGTGAAATAGGTGGCATAAGTAGGCCAGTCCAGAGCCAAGATATAGATTATAGTATTATTAATAATGTGTTTATGAATATTACTAATATAATATGGATTCTTAATAATTATATAGTTAACTTATACCTTAAATTTTAATTATTAGTATAAGGCAGTGCTAGCGCCACTATAGCCTCTAGTTTAGAACTTAAGATAGGCACCAGGAGATAACTTTATGGCCCGCAACTTGAGGTTACACAACAATCAGACGCGAAGCTGTGCGTGCTGCGTGCCGCGTAGCCGTCACGCTTTTTCCCCCCGCCCTCCTCACTGCTGAGATTTTCTTTTCAACCCGTCACATAATACAGTCTCACATTTTACGCCCACAAGCGCCCACCGTCCATCGACAGAATATGGCGCCGGTCAGCTTGCTTGACTGCCCCGACGAGATTATCGACAGCATCATCAAACTGCTCCCGAATGTCAAGGCCGCCCGCGAGGCCTGCAAGCGACTGAACCGAATCGCGTCGCCATATCTTTTCCCTGTCCTCTATCTGTCCTGCCACCAGCTTGATCTTGATGTCTTTGAGATGGTTTCAGAGAACCCTCTTCTTATCGGTGGCGATCGCGAACTGGTCATCGATGACACCACTGTCCCTCTCCCAGAGACTATACCCGACTGGCACACCTATCAGAAAGTAGTCACTTTTCCCGAACATCCAAAGGACCGACGTGCTCATCTTAAGCTGCGTCCAGGCGACACTATCGATCCTTGGGACATGAGGGACGAACCTTCGAAAGTAGTCCCTACCAGAGAGGGCTGGGAACTCTTCAGATGGACCGCCATGTGGCATCACGACAACCGCCTGGCTCATGCTGACGTCGAAGCACTCAAGACAGCACTTCCCCGTTTCAAGAAACTCGAGCGCCTTGTTGTTTCCAACCGAAATGCCAACGATAGTTTCTCCGAGGGCGCCCAGAGCCGCGTTTCGTCAAGCCCCGTTGTGCGGAAGTGGAGGCGGTTTCAAGCGGAACAAGACGAGACTGTTCCTCTTGCCCCGAGATGCGATTGGCAGGCCAGCGGATTAGGCATTAGGGACAGGTCACGAGTGAACACCTTGGACTGGTTCGTAGACTATCTCGACGACATCATGTCGAATCTCTATTACTTCACACTTGGGAGTGAAGAGTTCTTCTCGGAAATGAACGTTGTCGTAAGTTCACCTCCACCTCGCAATGTTGGCAATGCATGCCCATGCTTCCAAGGCATCATCTCTTCGCCTGCTCTTGTTTTCTGAGAGGCTTTTACTGATGCATGACAGGGTGACACCGAATTTGGCGAATAGCGAACGGACAAATTCGAAAAGACCGAATATCAATACGACGCTCCCAGCTCCGAGCTCTTCGCCTTGATACGAGAGGCAAGAGTCATTCATGCGCTTTTGGTTCTTGAAGAACCCAACCTACAGTCCCAGCTCACCGAATTTCGTGTTGACGCGTCTCACTGTCGAACGATTATCAGCCCGGCCTTCCAATCACCTTGTTCGACAAGCAGTCCCCGTTCGTTGAGCGACTTGCGAGCGGTTTCGCGCTGGCGACGAACATTACCAAGTTCAACCTCGTTCTCAGCAATTTGGGCCAGAAGTTCGGCGAATGGATCATCAAAGCGGGTCACGTTTCCCACACACTCTCTTCCATGCCTCAGTTAGAGGAGCTATGCCTTGAACCTCACGGAATGCCTATCTTCTCCGCCCTTCCTGACGATATGACCTTCCCGCGACTGCACCGTGTGCACTTCAGCTGCGGGCACTTGCACCCGGACACGTTCTTTGAATTTCTGCATCGTCAAGGTAGCACCTTGAAGACACTCATCATCGAACATTGCAGTCTCTACCCTGATGACGGATACGAAGACCTTTGGTTAGATGCGATCGAAGATCTGATCTTTTTTCATAATGAAGGCATCATGAAGCTTGAGAAAGCAATCATTGACAATGTGTTTGAGGGTACACCGATCAATGGCTGTGGAAGAAATGGGTCCTTGAAGGAACTTGGGATCACATGGACGTACGACGGAGACGGAGGATGGGTTGAACAACCGGACGATTTGGAGGAGGAATCAAGCGAGTGATGTTGGGCGGCCAACGTCACCTTTGATCGATGAGGAGTCCCTGTCTCGGGGTTCAAGATACTCAAACTCTTAGCTGATCCTAAATTGGACTAAGATAGTCAACAGTGTATGAAGTTTAGACTACACCCTAATTTTAGCTCAAGTTATGTAACATCATCATAAAGTAGACTAATATCTGTAAAACTTGTGAAAAGTCATCATTGTCATCATAAGCATTGCCTAAGTTTAGGTAACAAATTTCTGTAATTTGACGAGATTCTCCAATGTTCAGATCATTCATCTCGTGTTGTTTTCAAAAGTCCTGGGGGGAAGCAGGCGGCCCACATCATGAGGTTACACAACACTTTGGCGCTGTCAGTGACAGTGACAGTGACAGTGCCAGATTCACTCGTCTAAGGCACCCAGGCAACCACAACAACTTCTCACATCTGCATCCACACCCGCTCCTTCATCTTCTCCTCCACATCATCCAAGTCTTTACCCTCAAGCATGGAGTCCTGTCACATTCTCAAGTTGCCCGACGAAATACATGTCGCCGTGGCTGAACTTCTTCCCGGAAACGCCATTAAGTCGATCCGTGCAACCTGTACCAAGCTCAATGCCATCGCCTCGCCTTATCTGTTCCCTGTCCTCTACCTCTCATGCCATCAGATCGATCTCGACGTTTTCCGACTCGTCGCAAGCAACCCCCTTCTCATCAGCGGTGTCAAAGAACTCGTGATCGACGATACCACCTTGTCGCCTCGTCTCGCCGACTGGGAGGTTTACAGAACTCTGGCCTCATACCCACACATGTGGCCCGACCGGAAGAAGGCGTATCAATGGCCAGAAAAGTTCGAGGAGGCAGGCCGTATCTGGTCCGATGAACCAGACAAAGAATTCCACAATCTTCTCAAGTCCGTCCTCCGAGGCCACCACGAGAATCGCCAAAGCCATGCCGACATCATTGCCCTCAAACAGGCCCTTCCTCTTTTCAAGTCACTGCGAAGTCTCGTAATCAGCAGCCGCACGGCCGATGACGGCTTTGACTCAGGCGCGCAGAGTGAAGAATCGAGCAGTCCAGTTGTCAAGATGTGGAGGCGTCTTGGAGCAGCCAAGCAGGAGCGGCCTCCTTTCCCCCCCAGGTGTGACTGGATAGCGCCATGGCACGAGCCCGGTTTCAGAACCGAAGTGATGCACTTGGACTTTTTCAACGACGAATTGGACAGATACATCAAAGAGTATGGGCTACCGCCTACCAACGAAGAGGACGAGAAGCCTGACGCAGATACTCAATCCGCCGTAAGTCAAAGGCTCATTCAGTCATCTCCCTTGTGCCAACCCGACCCTGACGAGGCTTCAGACAGGAGATCTTGCGAACCACAACTGGTTTACTGACGGGTCCTTTTGCCGCATTGTCGGCCGAGAGGCTCGTGCCATAATCATCGCCCTGGAAGTCCTCGGGGACCCAAGCATCCGTCTCACTGAATTCAGAGTAGATGCCTCTTTGGAGGTAGGATATACCTCATTATATCAGCCTGGCCTCCCGATCCTTCTATTCGACAGTAACGAGTCGCCGTTCCCGCCGAAACTCATCTCCTCTTTCTCCAGCAGCTGCATGACCAAGTTCCACCTTGTCCTGAGCGATTATTGTGATGCGTATGATGGTGCATTTATAGGCGAGAAGTCGATGGACCAGGGCAACATCGCTCGGCTTCTTGCTTCTATGCCCCAACTGGAAGATCTTCTTCTAGAGCCTCATGGCATGAACATCTTTTCTGCGATTCCGGACGTCACCTTTAGCCGACTTCGACACGTTGAGCTCAGCTGCGGTAAGATCGACCCCCAGAGACTCGTCAGCTTCATTGAGCGCCACGCCCCAACCCTCAAATTCCTCACTGTGCTGCACTGCTGCATTGATCCGGATCTATTCGACGAGACTTGGGAGCATGTCATGCGAGACATCCGCCGCATGCAAGATGCAAAGACTCTGGACATTTATGACGGACTGGTGGCCGGTGTTTATGACAACGAGTCATGTCAGGGCTGTGGAAGGAACAATACCCTCGATGTTGAAAGGACAGGCTCTCTGATTCGCCATTGGGAGTTTATGTGTTTGTCATTCTGGAGGCAGTGCCATGATTACCCGTGGGACTTGCAAAGTGATGATGAGGACGGCGATGACGATGAGGACGGCGAGGGCGATGTGGATGGTGGAAACGAGGACAGCGAGAATGAAACCTCCGGGCTTTGATGTAGCATTCCATAATAATAAATTCCTCCTAAGCTTATACTAAACTCATCAAAAAGGTCTTCTAATATTGTGTTGACGTACCTAAGCTTTTTCAAGGCTTAGGGCCTCTATCCTAAGGGATGATAAGGCTTAGGCAAGTTTAGTATATTTTTGGTAGGCCTTAGGACCAGTTAGCTCTGGCCCCTAGTCTCAGGGTCCCGAAAGCCTTTCTCGAAATAGTCTTTCCTTCATTAACAGAGCTTATAGAAATGCAGGATGAACAAGAAGTCAGGGTTCGCATAGTGTTCATCGAGTTGTATAACTGTGAGCGCACAAGAATCTTAAAACACTTGAGATCTTGCGGACGTCGGAAAGAATCAAGACCTGATGGCAGGTAAAAATGTTGATTCAATTAAAGAACATACCAAGCTTATCATAAAGTTCTCTAAAGTATTCTAATACTGTTCAAACCATTGGCTTTATTCATTTGTTTCCTGTCACCTCTTCGGTCATTAACAGGTGAACTCAAAGCCAGTTTGGTAAATAGTGAACATTTAATGTGGCTCGATTGTTCTTTATTCTTGTTTCGGGTGTTAATGGCAGTACGTTCACCGTTCTACAGGCAACAAACATCGTGTTCGGTGACATACTATTCTTCTTTGTTGCCAAGAACATCGAAATATGTGACCGACAAATTCAGTATATAATAAACCGAAATAACCACCAAATATCATCTCACTTCTCCCCACCCATCAAACACACTTGCATCTTGCATCACAACAACAACCAACTTTCACAACTCAACAATCAACCCACAACACAAATTCTACCAGAGAAGTATCATCTACAACCATCAAAATGCCTTCTCTCTTCTCAACCCTCAGCATTCTAGCTCTCGCAGCTACCCACGTCTCCTCCCATGTCATCATGGTTGAGCCCCACCCCTTCAACCTCGACACAGAACCCCTCTACCAAACCTGGCCTCTCAGCGAAGACCTCCCCTTCCCCTGCCAAGGCCGCACCCAGCATCCCGAGCAAGTCACAAAGGTAACAGCCGGCAAGACCCAGCTCGTCAAGTTCTGGGGCAGCGCCGTCCACGGCGGCGGATCATGCCAGTTCAGCGTCGCTTACGGAAAGGAGCCCCCCAAGGATCCCAAGAAGTGGCACACCATCTACAGCATCATCGGCGGTTGTCCCGCTGAGGCGGAGGGTAACATCGCTTCTACAGGAACGGACCCGCATGGTCGTGAGAACGGTAAGGAGTGTGGGAATGATACGGGGAAAGAGTGTACTAAGCAGTTCAACATTCCTATTCCGAAGGATATGCAGAATGGACCAGCGACCTTTGCTTGGACTTGGTTTAACAAGATTGGTAATCGCGAGATGTACATGGTCTGCTCTCCTATTGAAGTCGTAGGCGGGAAGGATGATAGTAGCTACGTGGATACGCTGCCTGCTATTTTCCGCGCCAACATTCCTGGGGAGTGTACTACCGGTGCCAGTGGAAGTGTCATCAACTTCCCTGAGCCTGGTGATTTCGGTAAGATTTATGAGCAGGGTACGCCTGGAAGTGAGGGCACTTGTGCGAAGGGTGTTGAGCCCAACTTCAAGGATGATGCTGCTGCTCCTGAGCCGGAAAAGCCTGCTGAGTCTGGTTCTCCTGCTCCCGCTCAACCTAGTGCTCCCTCTCCTGCGCCTGAGCAGCCTTCTGCTCCTGTTGAGGGTGCTCCCGCTGCCTCTTCAGCTCCTGTTCAGCCCAGTGCCCCTGCACCCGCTCCCGAACAACCCTCTGCTCCTGCACCTGCACCTGAACAGCCATCTGCCCCAGTTCAACCTTCAGCCCCCGCTGCCCCCTCTAGCATGGTCACCATGCCCAGCACTCCCGCTCAGCCCACTGATGGTCCCGCCCCCGTCGACTCAGCCAAGCCTGAAGCCGGCGCCCCCGCTTGGTCTGGAGAGTTCCAGGCCTGTCCCTCTGATGTCAAGTCTGGCATGATGCACTGTTTCTCCGAGACTTCTTGGGGTATCTGCAATGGAGGCTGGGCTTTTGTCTCCAAGGTTGCGGGGGGTACTAAGTGCATTGACGGCGCTATTTCCGCTGAGTAAAATATGATGTTTGCGATTGTTTTCTTGTTTTTGTTTTGGATTTTATGAATGGGTTTTTTGAAAACTGTTTAGAGTTGGGGGTTTAGTGATTATTTGTTTATTATAGGAAAGATGAAATATAAAATGATTTTCTTGGGGTCCTCAAGCTCTCATCATAGTATGTGACAAAGTGTAGACAGTTCTTTTCGTCAGGACGCAGTATCCATAAATCAGACAGTTCTTCAACGACAGTCAACTTTCTCGATGCCGTGTCGCTCTTTGTATTGCCCCTAGACCCTTTGACAGCTTTGTGCCCAGTCTTGCCATTACCATACATATGAATGTTTCCTAGAAATGTCCCTCGTCAGCTAAAGTGTGCCATCCTATAAAGAGCTCCAGGTTCATTGTAAACGTCTCCGTAGCCATAATTAGATGAACAATTCAATCTCTGCGATGAACGCGGACCATAAGCTCAGACTGCGAGAAAATACCACAGTTAAACACGGTCCAAGGCTTCGTAGGATCACAAATCGTAAAGTCAAACCGCCTCAGCAACTACACGCAATTAGCTTCGCCCCTCTCCTAACATCATCAAACTTACCTCGACATAGATCTTATTCAGCTCCATCAAAGCAACCGGTCTCCCCAAACACTGCCACCGTCCATAACTGAAGATCAACTCCAGCGCATTCTCCATCTCTCTCAACTTCTCACCCTTACCCTCCAACCATCTCTCCGGCCTAAACTCTCCCGCATCGGAACCCCAGATATCCTCACGGCGTACGATTCCCCACGCGCAGTATCCGATTTTGGTACCGCCGGGGATGAATTTTCCCTTCCAGGTGTCGCCTTGGGGAGGGACTTGTTTGGACATCAGACCTGCGACGGGAGGGAATATGCGGAGACCTTCTTTTATGACGGCTTGGAGGTAGGGAAGATCACGGCCGATTGAGTCGGGGATTATGGGTTCTGAGAAGTGAGTTTTTGAGATCTCGGCGCGGAGGGTGGTGTATACGAGGGGATTGGTGATGATGTGAAGCATGGTTGAGCGAATGGCTGTAGCTGTTGTATCTGAGCCCGCGACACTGCGATCATTAGCGAGAACACCAATTGACTCGAAGCACTTACATCTGCAACAAAATCTCAGACTCTGCTTCTTTCTGTGTAAGACCATGAGCGACAAAAGACCCAAGCATATCCTTCTGAACCTTTTTATCCGGTCCAAATCGCTCGGCCGTGACCTGTTTCGCAATTCTTCAATCCGTCAGCACTTTCACATCCACCTCGATAGAACACCATCATACTCACCCCATCAACTTCCCAAACCCAAGCCTATCCTTCTCCGACGGCAAAAGACTTTTAAAAACCGGCGAGCTCAAGACCTTGACCAACCATGGAATTACCGTTGTGACCATGACTGCTGGCAGCGTCTCCTCCGTGATCTGGATATACTTGTACACATCCGAATCCGTCTCCAGAAACCCAAACGGTTCACCAAACGCCAGGTCCGAAATGACATCTAGAGTAAAAAACTGCGCGCGACGACCAAAATCAACAGGCTTTTTCTCGTCCGCGTATTTCCCCAGTAAGTTCATGAAGGAGAGTATGTTGTTGTCAATCTTTGGTTCGAGATTCTCTACTTCGCGACCGCCGTAGCCAGCTGACATTTTAGAGCGCAGCCTGAAATGCTCGTCCTCGTCGCGCCACGAGAGAATGTTGTTGTTGCCTGGATCGAAGCGCATCCCGTCGTACCAATCTGATCGCCGATATTCGGTTCGTACGTTGAGGATGTGGCGCATTAGTTCTGGGTCGTCGGTGAGAAGATCGTTGGGTCCGACTCGAGCGATTGAGCCTTTGCGGTGTTAGCTTGCGATGGTGATACGATTACGGGATAAACATACCGTATTGTTTTGTGACCTCCCAGAAGTCGAGGTACGCTCTTCCACCGCCGACTTTCTTGATTAGCCACCATTTGGAGAGGGCTGCTAGGCGAGGGCCTTTAAATTCGCGCAGGCGGTTGTACTGTCGCCATGTTGAGATGGCGGACCAGAGTGTCAGGTATACTGCCACGAGTCCTGCAATTGCGATCGACGGACGAACATCACCAGCGATTTCGCGTAAATGGCCAAGAAAAGAAGCCGCAGCCATGATGGCGCTGACAAGAACAATCTTCAACAGTTACCGGTGCTTATATGCGTTGAAGCTGTTGGTTCGCGGGAACTGTTTGCGATCAGGGACCAGCGGGCCGAAGCCGTGGGGACTTGGCTTTACAAAAAAGAAACAATTCTACAGGCCCAAGGGGATCATTAATGTTCCCTTCCTTTCACTAGCACATGATCATGCATTACTCCGTACATTGCATCCATCCCCTCGGCAAGACAGCGAATGCAAACGAAGCTTTCTTTTGTTCCGGCCCCTCCACATTATCTTTAGCGGACTAAACCCAGCGCTAGACCTTCTAGACCACTAAAGCATCCTCTATGGTTCTAGTGCACACGCCATCGACCGCGGAACCCGGAAGATACGATCAGTGGGGTCGGGGAGAGGGCATCGTTTTAGGGTCGATGATCCGATAGTGAAGGTTTACCATTGCCTTGAAGGAAATATTCCGAAGTCAGTTGAGAAAGTGATCGTTTTAACATGCCAGCCGCCAGCCGCCAGCCACCAGCCACGTCGTCAGTAGTGCTTACTTTTCTCTTCCCCCGTGACGTTTTATTCCAGTAACGAGGCGCGGCTCGGCACGTTATCTCGTTTACTCAGATGAGGGGGGGAAATCATGATCTTTTCTTGTTCCCCTTTAACGTCTCTTTGCTGATTCGCAACACAAAACGCAACGTCATATTTCAACACGGTGGAAACATGACGGCCGATACAGAGGCTGAGAAGCAGGCGGGCGATGATGTGGCGGATCTGAAGACCGCTGTGACTGCTACCGTGACTGAGGGGGATAGACAAGCGCCTACGACTGATCAGAGTGCGCTGCAAGCTGAGGTTCGGCATTGAGGTTGTCGCTGGAGATTGAATTGAATTAACGGGATTTAGATTGAGGAGGATTTTCCTGAAGACGATTCAGCGATCGGGGTAAGGAATACTTCCCATCGTTTGTGTTATGAGCTGACGTATACAGGATGATGCTGCGAGCAGTACCGCCTCAATCAATTCAAGCATCATGGCCTATCGCACCGAGAACGGAAGAACATACCACGCCTTTAGAGAGTCCAGTACGTCGCCCTCACTCATTTAAAGCGTCTTACTAATTTTCATAGTCAATTATGTACTCCCCAATGACTCGGTATGAAAACGCACGTGTCTTTTGAGTTACCTTGCCTACTAACATCGCGACTTATCAGTCTGAGCAAGACCGTTTAGGTGAGTGAGCTTACACTGGTATCATGAGCATAGACTGATCGGGGTAGATCTCCAACATCATTTGTTCGCGCTCACTCTTGGCGGAAAGCTTTATCTCAGCCCAATTGGAGATACCAAGAATTTGAGCCGCGCTCTTGATGCAGGAACCGGTACTGGCGTCTGGGCGATTGACTTTGCCGACGCTCACCCCGAAACTGAAGTACAACACCTCATCTCACGCTTCACATCAATACTAACATTTTAGGTCATCGGCATTGATCTGAGTCCAATTCAACCCAGCTTGTACGCCTTCCAACTTCACAATTCGGTGTTCCCGCTGACAATACAGCCTCCCCACAAATCTCCAATGCCAAGTCGACGACCTCGAAGACGAATGGACATTTACCTACCCCTTCGACTTCGTCTTCGTCCGCATGATGACCGGCTCAATCGGCGACTTTCCCAAATTCTTCGCCCAATCCTTCAACGCGCTCAGTCCCGGCGGTTGGGTTGAATGTCAAGACATAACATTCCCCGCGCAATGCGACGACGGCACTCTCAAAAAGGATTCCTACATCGATCAGTGGTCCAGTCTCATGATCGAAGCGACGAATAAGTTTGGTCGCACGGCGGAGAGTGCCAAGTTCTATAAGCAGCAGATGATTGATGCGGGGTTTGTGAACGTTACGGAGGTGGTGTATAAGTGGCCGACTAATAGATGGCCTGCTGCTCCTTACTATAAGGAACTTGGTATGTTGTTTACTACTGGGGGGGAGAGTTAAGCTGACGATTTAGGGTTCTGGTGTAATCTTAACATCGCGGGTGAGCTGTCGGGTCTTTCTATGATGCTCTTCACGAAAGGGCTAGGATGGAGTCCTGACGAGGTAGAGGTGTTTTTGGCAAAAGTGAGGACGGACATGAATGACAGACGCATCCACGCTTGGTGGCCTATGTAAGTGATCCTCAAGTTTGTGGGGAGCAGAGTACTAACAGGTTCTAGACATGTTGTTTATGGCCAAAAGCCCGAGGCCCAAGTATGACGGTGTAGTTAGCCTATGAAACTTGTATCATAACGATTTGATGATTGAATATGATTATCAAGACTTGATACGTTCACAGCATACCCCAGGATGTTTTTTTCCTTCTTCAAAAGTCTGCAATGATGACTATAAATTTTATGATGTTTCGGGCATGGTGTCATGTTGAGATTTAAACTTCGACCAGCTGGTGTTCGTGACAGGGGTATGGGTATGAGGTGGCATCGTGGTACAAACAAATACGACCATAGATAACACTTCTTTTTATTCATATCTACATTTAAGAGAAATACTATAACCACACTCGTATACCTTTAATTTATATACTAAATAATTTGATACGAAAACTATCTCCCCTTGCTGTTCAATCATTATGGCGTGAGAGTTATCCAGTCATATTCTGTCGGTGAGTTAGACTGTGGTGCTCGCTTCTATCCAAGTGGAGTAATCAGCCACCCGCCTCCCTGCCTCAGGCATTTGAGTCCATCCATACCTTGTTTTAAAACCGGCTCAATCGGCAATACCAAAAACCCTCACTTTATTCAATAACATCTAGGGAATCGAGACGGCCATCAATATTCAACATGTTGGAAAACTCGCTACCCGATTCGCTGGTGTCCACGGACGTAGCAATGAACTACTGGCAAAATGTCGCTCCTAGCGTCGATAGCATGCTGGGCGGTTTTCCGTCGGTCTCGAGGATCGACTTGCAGGGCTCGCGGTCATTTCTAGCTAAGCTTTGTATTAACAACAAATTCCAGATTTCGCGGGCGCTGGAAGCCGGAGCAGGGTTAGTTTTTCTTTTCCTTAAATTACGAGACAAGATTATGTATTTAGCTAACATTTTATATAGAATTGGCAGAGTTACTAAAGGCCTGCTCCTTGACGTCGCAAAAAATGTCGATATCATTGAACCCGTTGCAAAGTTCACCGCCGGTTTAGTCGATACCCCCGGCGTCGGACAAATCTTCAATATTGGTCTGCAGGATTGGCGGCCGCAGCCAGACGACAAGTATGATCTGATCTGGACGCAGTGGTGTGCCTGTCAGATATCCGATACTCTCCTCGTCAAATACCTGCAGCGCTGCGCTGCTTCTCTGAGTGCCGATGGCGTCATTGTTTTGAAAGAGAACTTGAGTGATTGTGGGGTGTATACGTACGACAAGGTTGACAGCACGGTAACACGGTATGCTTACAAGTCGCGAACTAACCATTGAGGTTCGTGCTGATCGCTTGACTAGAACGGATGAGGGCTTTAGAGCTATTTTTCGTAAAGCTGGGTTGATGGTTATCCGGTCTGAATTGCAGGAAGAATTTCCTAAGTATCTGGTGCCTCTTAACATGTATGCACTGAAGCCAATGGTACAAGGACGGTCTCTTCGATCGTCTATTCGATGAGTTGTTGGTTGGTTGCGCTTTCTCAGCAGTCAATCACTGGTCTAGGATGGCGGCTCGCTCGTCTAAGCTGTTGGCTGGGCAGGATTTTGTGGCTTCAAGAATATGGCATACTAACGAATATAGACGCGGTCTGGTGTGCACTGACTTTACTTGCTGAATTGGATACAAATGAGAGAAAACCATGGTGTAATTTATTGCTCTGGTCGAAGAGCATACATCTTCAACGGGAGTAGTTGACGATTCTTGACAACAGGGAATCCGCGCTGCATATCCGATTTCACCAACTTCAGCCCCGCTCTCTTAAAAAGCTGTTGAAACTTCTCATCTTCCCTATTCGTTTGTCAGTCATCAAGTCCTAAAAGTCAGCTGAATTCTTACCTTGTGACACTGCCATCGAGCTCATCAAACTTATCCTGGCCCCATGTGCTCAAGTTTTCCTTAAAAACAATAAGACCATGCTCCTTCTCCAGCACAGACTTGCACCTCTCCAAGAACTGCAGTAACTCCTCGTCATTGAGATGGCCTATGCACCATTGGATCCAGATAAGATCGTATACGGCTCCTTCGCTAGGCTCCCATTTCTCAAGACCGACGTTGTGGATTTCTCCTACGCCAGGCTTGCCGCGTAGGGTTTCTGTGAATTTCACCACGGGCTCAACGACGTCAACTTGGTCTGCCAGCTTCAGCAAAAGACCTTCTGTGATCCTACCAATTCTATCAAGATCACCATTAGCAAAGCCCCTCTAAACTGTCAGCTAAGAGCACTTACCCCGCTCCACCCTCGAGAACTCTCGGGATCCTCTGTCTACCACTCTTAATACCAATCCCTAATCTTGCTAGAAATGTACGCGAGCCTTGGAGATCGATGCGGGAAACAGAGGGCATGACGGATAAAACACCGCCAAGCATTCCATTGTTATCAGAATCAACTGACTCCCAGTATTCTTTGCATTTTTCTGCTTGTATTAAGCTATCGGGTTGTGAGTTTGCAGGGTTCGGCATGATAAGAGAGCTATGAGTTGATGTGCAGAAGAAGAAAATCTGCCTCTAGATTTTGCCTGCATAAAACATTTGTGCTTGATGCTGCGCCACATGTGGCTTGCTCCTGCGAGATGTCAGTCAATGAATTTCTTCGTCATGGAAATTAGCTAGTAGCCTTTGCAGAAGTTTCAAGGATAATAATAATTATTATTATGATTCAAGGCTTCTATCCGAATATCAATCTTCGTTATCGCTTGACACAGCTAATCACTGCAATGTTGTTGAAAGGTCAAAACGCCACAGCCGTCGTGCAGGGTAAGTAAATACTCAAGACAAACAAAAATTGATATTCCATGGTTGCGATGGAAACAGAGTGATTAATTGTAATTGGAAAGGCCTCATAAGACACAATTCTCTGTCAAGTTAGGGCAAAAATGCATTAAGACATTCTCTTATTCAGTTGAGCTATTGAAAGTTGCGTACTAGCTCAAATGCACCCTTCTCTAAACAGTCCACCATGGAAGCTTGGTTTTATGGTATGGTCATGAGACAGGGAACTGTGTTGGAAACCCATGAATCTGCTTGAAACTTCCTCTTCTTGGCGGGTTATGCCGTCTCTCAATGCCTAGAAAAAGTCATCTCGGCATGGGAAGCCAAGTGCCGGCTTGGCAATACGCGATTCTTGGTATTGTTTTGTCAATAGAAGGCGCCCCATTGATCCGAGGCAGTGCACCTTGGCATCTCTTCTCTCTGTTACATTTAATGATACGATTGCAGCTTCAAAAGTAAAAGAAAGGCTGTGTTTTCAGTATCTAAGAATAGCGGTTCTTGACATATATAACTCGGCTTATCCACTACAGAGCAACACAGAACCCATTAACAATATTTTGCCCAGACTAGTCCACGTACGCATCGTCTGTGCACTCTTCTTGGCGAAGCAATTCAGAGCCGAAATCGCCGGATCCTAATCTCTTTTCTCTCATCAGCCCAGACAATTTTCGCTCCGAATAATAGTGGGCCCACCCAGCACGTCATCCCGAATAATGGAGTGACTCTTTTTTTTCTTCTCTCCCTTTAAAATAACTTTTCGGGGCGCCGACTAGAAAAATATTTTCACTTTTTCAAAGACGTCATACTCACAACCTCATTCTCATCGTTGGATTGGAACGGTCAGACGTTGGAATTGAACCGCAAGCACGAAAAAAAGACACTTCGGCAAGACTTCCGAATCTCGGTCAATATGGCCGACTCTGGTAGCGATAATCCCGAAGCTGGGCCAAAGGGAGAGACAAAGAGCCCTGTGGCCAGCAGATTCTCGACGGAGATTGATACGCGATGGGGTGATATTCTGCTGCTCATTTGTTTCTTCGTGGCTGGTCTCGTTGATAGCGCTGCGTTCAACATGTACGGTTGTTTCGTCAGTATGCAAACGGGTCAGTTCATATCCCTCAATTGATATCTCAAACCTCGAACTCACATCCTGCAGGAAACACAATCTTTGTTGGTCTAGGCGTCAGTCATCAACCAGAGAACCTACCTGGAAAAGCATGGTCTCGCTGTTTTCTCGCTATTGTCTGCTTCGCTTTCGGAGCTCTCTTCTTCTCCAGCTTCCATCGATTTTTCGGACCTCAGAAGCGTTGGGTCCTTATCACGTCATTCCTCATCCAGGCTCTCCTCACCGGTCTTGTCGCTATCCTCGCTACGACCGGCGCAGTCTATAACCATCCCCATGGCCGGGAAACAGTGCACGAGAATGGCTGGATTATCGAGAGAGTCCAGGACTCATTCCCAGCGACTGATTACGCTGCCATCATCATCCTCGCTTTCCAGAGCGCGGGCCAGATTGTCGCCAGCCGTGTCCTCAAGTACAACGCCATGCCGACTATTGTCCTGACAAGTTTGTACTGCGACATGATGAGCGACGCGAAGCTCTTCACTGCGCCTATCAACGACAACGCTGATCGAAACCGAAGAGCCACTGGAGCTGTTCTTCTCTTCGCTGGTGCTGTTTCTGGTGGTTTTCTATCCAAGTCCTGGGTTGGATTTGCTGGAGCTCTTTGGATCGCTGCGTTCCTCAAGCTGTGTATCACTTTCGCCTGGATCCTCTGGAAGCCCAAGTCCTCCAACAAATAGATGAAATGTGATAGGAGATGTGCGAAAACATTGAATTATGGTATGCGTCTTGCGGCGCGTTTAGGTGTTAGCGTTGATATCCAGTATCTAGATGACAGTTAGATGGTTAGAGGGCTATAGAATAGAATAGACTTAATTGCAGATTTCGATACAGTTTTATAGAAAATTCATCATGGATCTAATGCACTATAATGTATACCGGTGCTAATAATCACACTTGCTATTTGTGTCTACACGTCGCGGTCTTGTATCACGCAATGCACTCCTACTTATCTAGTGCAAATAATCTACATGCAGTTGAGGCAACGGCCAAAAGGTCACAATCGGTAAGATTTCATCAAACCCGTAGAGCCATTCGGTAGACTTGCATTTCACGTGACAGTACCTCAAAGCCCAGTGGTGCATTCTTAAAAACAACCTCTTCGGGCTTTCATGACGAGGCCTCATTATCGGACCATATCATACCAACCTGAAAGTCATATTCCCCGCAGCCTTGAAGTGAGGCTGCGTCAATATGCCAGTAGACAGGTAGGCAGCATTGGGGGCCATTGGGGCTACTATCAATACCAGCCAGGAAACACCGCATCATTTGTCTCGGTTAATTGAGTGAGGCCTCATTCTTTGGAAGCGATGCTGACAGGGTGTCCTACGTCTCGAGTGAGGCAACCCCACTCAGCCAATGAGTCTACTCCCTGCATCTGTAGGATCCTCAGCTCATGACCAAACAAGCAGCTGAATTAACGTTTCTCCAACCTCTCAGTTATCAATCTGCATTTTCAGGCTGTCAAGCGGCACAGCAGCATTGCTGACCTGATCACGTCTTACGTGGACAGCCATTCGCCCTGTAGGATTCCGCCTTGCTTACTCTCAAACATGGATTGCTTGTCGCTAGCCAATGAGGACAATTCTTGTAGAAATCTTTCGCAAGGCTCTGGGTAAGCATGATATGACAAACCCTTCCTAATATGGAATACGGTGAAAAGTCAGCCCTTAACTTTTGTCCCGGAGAATTCATTCCGAAACAGTGACCGTTGCACTTTAGTCATCCTTTTCAAACCCCTTGTTTGTTGAGTCTGCAACTCAGTTCAGAACCTTGGTCGAACTCATGTTACCGTGCATATGAGAGAGTCATCAGGTCTGGCTTCGTGTGCGACGTAGATAACAAGGCTCAGTTCCTCGCATCCGTCCATCTCGATTGTTGCTTCTCATCTTTCAAGCTTTTCAAAGCCATACCGATGGTACTTGACTTCTCCGCGATATAACACCAGCTAAATCTGTCTTTTGGCTGTTTCTTCAACCTGCGCAGCTGCTGGCATTTTCTCTCTTTTCTCATATTTCATCAGCCAGATTTGGCCTTTCAAACAGACCTCACATAAAGCTCACAATGTGCGTCTGGATCATGAACACCAACCATTTTCTATGTGGCCACTCAACCCTAACGCGCGCGTTCTCGATGAAGACTGGGTGCTGGTTCACCTGTAACGTCATTACCGCTGAGGTTGTAGGCCAGGGCGTTCACAACTGGTCGAAACCTTGCGCTTCCTGCATCTCAGCCGGGACTTATTGGAAGAGGGGAACAAGATGGTACCATAGAGCCTGATTAATTCCCGGAATAAGCCAATGAGGTCTTTCTACAGATTGTCTATTCTCAATTCGGCGGCACCATTTATTGCCATTCGCGATGGACGTGAGAAGTGATGAACTGCTGGGCAGTCAGCCTTGGGAGCTTTGCTAAGCAGAGCGTCTGTCTTATCTACGCAAGCTGAAGCTCAACGACGAACTTCTGTGTCGACGAGGGTGGGGAGTTGAGAATTTGCATGTGCCAGAGTATTGAAGGAACATTGCGTTATCGGAAAGCGTGGTTGGTCAATGGTTCTCTCTGAATAACTTTATGAATTCTTGTAAATAGCTGTTGGGGTTTATGTGATGGAGGACAATTGTTATGATCTAAGTATATCATTTGTACTCTCATTATGGCGTATGGTTCCTTGTATAAGCCCCCAAAAACAGCCTCCTCTACTGAAGGCTCCTTTCTGAAACCCCTGTGATAGGGATCCTCATGCTCTAGGCTGCTCATTCCTTAACGACCAATGCGCTTGTGGCATATCGAAGAGCGAGAGAGACCGTAGTGAGGAAATACGCGACTGCAAAGACCGTGATCGTCGCGAGTTGCACGTCAGAGAGCCGCCTGTCGAAATGGACTCATTGCCAATCGGCGGCCGCACAACAGACGTGTATAGATGTTAACCCCAGGATCGACGGTAGCCGTGATGCTGAAGATTTCAACTCAAGGGAAAATGCGTTGAGACTGAGAGAAGTGAGGGGGAAGTCACAATAAAGCTGGCTGAGGCCCTCACCTCAGCTGGACAGGAAATTTCATAAAGCCAAGCTGATGTAACGGTTCAGAGTCCTCGAGCCCGCTAAGTTCTCTGTGCCGATTCAAGCTCTCAGCCATAAGTCTCAACTGCAAATAACACATCTGCCCCTGGGATGCAAGGCCGTTATTGCCAAGTCGGCACCAATCACACGGCAATTCTCAAAGATATATCGGCAGTAGAATGAATATATTCATGATAAGTAACTCCTCAAAAAGTTGTTGCATTACTGGTATCATGGATCAGCCCTAGCGAGTTACACCCTGTATGGGGTAAGGTGAATGGCGATCACCGTCGGGATCTAGCCACCTTTGAGCCCAGCATCAACCAAAGCTATTCCCGCGGGGCCAATTGTGCTTCGGAGGAGATTCAGGTCAATTACCAGGTACGTGGCTCTCGCTGAAGGCAGTTTGGGAAGTTCTTAGAAGATTATGTACATATATTCACTTAAGTCCAGTCTTATCAAGCCGAATAGCCCATTAGTGTTAATGACCTGACTTGACCAAAAGCCAGTGAACGAGAGAGACATGCAGAAAATGGCATGAGTTGATTTCCTGAGCTGGCTACAAAGGAATTAGCGTAAACTTAATATCTCGGACGATGAAACATGTTCCACTGACGAAATGGCGGATGTAACTCCCGGCCTGCATCTTACAAAGGTGAACCACCGATTCTCTTACATACAAGTTGCAACAGACCAGGTCTCTAACTGGACCGGGTATCTACCTAGCGCAAGGAGTTGACACGGACATGTACAAGCGAGTAATGCACCTACAGATAAGCTTTCTCAAAGCGGATTGCAATGAGGGCCGACAAGGGTATATAATCTACGTCACTGGCTGATGCAACCAAAAGAGCAACACCACTTTTTCTCCCCGTATCCTTATTATAAACAATTGATCACGATGTTTAATTCCCTTGTCACGGGATCTCAAGCCCCGAGGGGTAATTTCAACAGCGAAAGGCCGCTGCCGTTAACCCCGGAAGAGGTTACTTCTGAGTGGCTATCGGAAGCTCTTGGCGTTGCTGTGAAGGACTTTACGATCAGTTCTGTTATACACGGCACTTCGTCGAAAGTCTTTTTGGAACTCGCCTTTGGGATGGCGTTAAGACTGAGATTCCTAGTAGGGTTGTGCTTAAGGGAGGGTTCAATCCGGTGATTCGAGAGACGGTCCTCAGATGTTACCGACCTATCGCCGCGAGGCTGAGTTCTATTATCACGTGCGCCACAGACTACAATGCTTCTTTCCAAGATCTGGTTCGCTGGTACAGACACTGTCAACGGTCAAGGCATCTTCATCATGTGAGATGCGCCAAGCGAAGCTACCTTCGGCACACCATTAGAGCCCTGGGCAACTGAGCGAGTTGGTAAAACATTGAAGCAACTCGCCAGTCTGCACGCAGAAACGTGGAATACTAAGGAGGAGGAATACCCCTGGCTCTTTGGAAAAAACGGATCAAAGCCGGAGAACCCTGTTCGAAACATCATCCTGGCGCTGCTGGAGCCTGCACCATGGGGAGCACGCTTTGACGAAAAGGTTCGGCCACCTGTTGCGAAGGAACTGCTTGACCCTGATCGCATACGCAAGACCTTTCAGGCCCTTTGGAAACATTCAGATGCAGATAAGTATTACTCACTAATTCATGGTGATGACCATGTTGGGAATACCCTGATTGCGAATGACGGCACACCTGGGTTTATCGATTGGCAGGGCCTGCAGCATGGACCGTCGGTGCTTGACTTGGCGTATTTCCTCACGGGTGCTTTGACGGTTGAGGATAGACGGAAACATGAAACAGGTTTAGTTGATACGTATTTATGTGCCAAACCCAAGATATTACTCTTTTCCCGATCCCGATCATATGTGGATGGGCTCTGGTGTAGATGAGATATGCTAAAACCTATGGAAGAAGAAGCAAGCTCTGGGCCTACAAGATAGTAGGAATCACATCATTTCTTTCCAGGATCTGAGTATATACATGTCACTCCGTTGCTTCGGGGTCTGCTATCTTTTAGAGCTAAGATTGCCCCATTTTCTGAGATGCACAAAGAAATCAATATGAAAAACAGGCAATGGTGTTGGAAACAATCTTGTCATTGACTTTGTCAAGCATGGGCGTGATTGCGGTGCGTCGTTCACTAACTGAAATAATGATATGTTTACCGGAAATTAGTGCTTTCTAAGACAGAGTGGTTGTGACTTCCAGGCCGAGTCTGGCTAACGTGCAACATATGGAAATAGAACGGGTGTAGAGAATTCTGGGTTTATATATCCACCTAGTTCTATCTTTGCAAGCCTAAAGTTTAATAGCACCATGCATAATGGGTTTAAAAAGGTAGACCTGCGAACTTCCTGATCAATATCATCCAGCCCCCTTTTTAGACCACGGGTTTATCAATATTTGCTTTTCCTTTCAGCCTTGACTTAACGACCTTCTAAACTCGGAAATATGCTGGTGCGCCTCGTTTTGTAACCTGGTCTCTCTATTCGCCTAATGCAACGCTTTGTTGGTTGTCGTGTTGTTGGTTGTGTTTTGTCCCACTTCTGTATGCAGCTAGACAAATCAGGAAGAGCACTGGCGGAGAGGAACATGTGAATAAAAAGGGACCGCTGTTTGCATTCATGTAGTCAAAGGTCTCCCATTGAACCTCTTATGAAGTTACTCTATGAGTCGATATCTTCTCGTTCTTTCTTAATCGTTTGCCTTTTGGGCGAGGCTATAAAGATATGTTGATCGCCCCTCAGCCCCAGAAGCGCAGTCAGAAAAATCGGCATGCAACCCCAGTATGTTACCCCAGGCCACGTCTAAGCTTAGTATGGAATGGTGCCTGGGTGGCCATAGTCCTGATTCATTTGACACCCCATGTTTACGGTTTCCTGAATGGGGCTCATGCATCGCATAAAATATATGGGACAGCACCGCCCCGCGCCATGATTCTCAGCCATTACACCATAAGATTCCGGACGTGGGACATTTTCTACTATAGAAGCTTTGCTATTCGAGGTCTGGAAACGTCTTCTATATCCTGAGTCCAGTTCTTTGCCAGCATGCGTATTATTAAAGCTTGCATTCTCTCAGTTGCTGCTCTCGCCCCTCTCGCATGTTGCAAGTCCAAATTTATCCACCCACCAGAACTAGACCTGGATGCACGTAAAGACTTCCAAAAGAACAAACGCTATGAGGTTTGGTCGAAGATCCCGCTCGTCTGGGAAACAGACCTTGACAAGTTTGAGATACAAATAACCCAAATATACTATGGCGATACCGGGTCCATGATGAAGTATAAGCAGATAAAGAGTATGAAATTCAGGATCTCTCAATTTGGAATTCATTTACTCACTAAGCTTTAGGAGACGGTGCAAAATATCCTAACTACTGGGTCGCTCAGTACGATTGGGGTGACTTCACAAAGGATAATGAGGATTCTGTATACTGGTTTGAGATACTTTCGGGAAATAACGATGGTGAGGGAGCCACGGTCGCCACATCGCAATATTTCAATGTCAGCGCTCCAAAACCCGACGAGACACAGTACATTACAAAGATCTTGACACCAACCGCAACGACTAGTCATGGACCCAGCACGACTGGACCATCCTCAAAGGAAGATACAATTGCAAGTCTAGTTTCCAGCTCATGAGCGGGATTGTCGCGAGGCGAGACTGCAGGTGTAGCCGTTGGCGCAACTATTGGTGGTCTCTTGATTCTCGGTGGTATTGGATGGATGGCTTGGAGGAGATTGGCGAGAAATAAGAGCGATATGGCTGTCTCTGAAAGCCTCCCTCATAACTACCAACAACAGCAACTTTATGTTTCGGAACAGAAAGCTGAGCTGTCTGGTGACCCCTCGACTTATCCTTCAGAATATGCAACAAGCCGCCCAGGACTCCACGAAGCACCTTAACCAATGGATCGACAGAAGAGTTGATATAAGCAGACGAGCAATAGAGAATAATACTAACAGAAGTTCTAATGTTAATTAATTAGTATCATATTTCAATTTGGCGTCATTTACCGGCCACAACGCCTCCTGCCGAGGTCGTTGATTGAATTAGTAATCTACTAAATGTGACACCAAATGTGACTCACCGCGATGATTCCCTACTAGGTAAATATCTTTCGCATCCCCTCCACTCACCTGCCCACCTTCACTATCTCGAACACCACCAAAATGAGTCTCCAGTTCACCACGCTTAATGTCTCCACCACCACTGCCTTTAAGGGTAACCCAC
This sequence comes from Fusarium dlaminii, assembly GCA_013186775.1. Taxonomy (NCBI): domain Eukaryota; kingdom Fungi; phylum Ascomycota; class Sordariomycetes; order Hypocreales; family Nectriaceae; genus Fusarium; species Fusarium dlaminii. The sequence goes on along the minus strand of JAAOAL010000151.1, from coordinate 2,073 downwards.
TAGCAGTGGCGATAATCCCCCTGCCTAGCTAACTACTGCCCCTTACGCAGAGCTAGAAGCAGCGTATTATACGGGAATTTAATCTCTCCGAGACTACTTTTTATTTATAATGCTGAAGACCGTGATGCTATAAATAAGAGATAAATTAATATCTTTATGCCTAATCGGGAATTGCTATTTGCAGGCTATCCTACTATTGGCATAGCCCTCTTTCTTAAGTCTTAAGGCGTCAAGATAATGATTGCTAAAGCCGGGATACTTGAGATTAAATTCTAGCCAGATAGGTCTGCGTGTGTTTTAATTCTGCATAACATTAGACTTTATAAGACAGTTCTGCCGCAGCCTAGATATAAGGCTAGTACTAATAATAGACTTATTAAAGTGGCTAAAGTTAAAAAAGGTATATATATTTTTAGTATTATTTAAGGAATAATATTTATACTTATAAAACTTCTATTTCTAGATCTTTTTAGTGATATAAAAATTAAAATAATAAGTAATAAGTTATATTAAGTAATTTATAAATTAACTTTAATATAAAATAATATTACTTTATTTTTCTTAATAGTAAGGTATTAGTTAATAGAAAATAATTTATTTAAAACCTCTAAATAAAACTTATTAAGCTTTTAATAAGGGATCTAGCTACTAGAAGTACTATATATATATTATCCTATTACTTGGCTCTTTATAAGCTCTCTGCAGGCTTAATTAGGTTCTAGGTTATATATAGTATTAAGATAGGAAGGGAGAGTCGGATTATGGTTAATATAGAGGTCGAGATAGGTGATGATAGAGGCAGGAAGGTTAAGAGTATTTATCTTAGTGGACAGGCAGTTGAAGTAATAAAGGGAACTGTTTGCGTGCCTTCTGTTGAGGCATGAGCTACAATGTCCAAGCTCTGAGCGTGGGTTGTTGGCAACCGTATTAAGGCAAACCTGAGTTTAGTGTAGTAGTAGGATATCCTTAATGACCTTAGGTAAGAGTGGCATAAACTTAAGACGCAGTTTTCAGCTCCAGTTTCCAATTAATCGTTCCGCTAGCGTTGATGGATTTGAGATATAAATATCGTAATCACTAATACACTCCCTTAAGTTGAAAGTGCGGGAAACCGGCTTATGACGACACTAGGAGGTGGTTGAAAGGTGGACTTCGATGTTGGTAAGGATTATGCCGGGAGGACGAGCCACGCGGAAGCTGTCTTCGCGTGTGTGGGGGAAGGATGGGTGAAGGAGACGAATCCAAAGACATGATGGGGCTATTTATACGCGCCAAAAAGTGGCTGTATCACATGCAACACTTGTGAGAAGGTGGCAATCTGGTATACCAGGGCTCATGGCATAACTCGAAAGAAGAAAAGTCAAGTCAAAGGCGGAGTGAATAAGGGACCATAGCAGTTTATGGTGAACAAGAGACACAGACGGACAGGCGTCTCAGACCATGCAGATGATGTAAGAGAAAGAAGAGCAGTTAGGTTTCGTGCTGTGATAATAAGAATCCTCTAATTTGTTAGTTTTTCTGGCTTTGTTTTCGGGATAAAGGTCTTGCATAGCCACTTAAGATAGATATTGCGAGAGGCCTAGCCTTTCTGAGATATATTATAACCCTAGGAGGGAAAAGCCTCTAGAAACCTCTATTCTTGGAGGTTTATTCTAGTAAAAACTATAGTTAGTTATAGTCTCTTTCCTTATGCATTTCCTGACTTTAAGATTATTACCTAGGTATAATTATTACTTTTAGAAATAAGTAATTTATTTATTATTATATCTCTAAGCACCTTACCTGGCCTTAAACCCCCTTTCTAAAGTCTATACTTATCTATATTATATATTCAATCTAAACTAACTAATAAGTCTAATATAACTTAAGCTAGAGAGTTATAGAAGCATTAGATTAGGATAGGAATTACTTCTTTATAATAAGAAACATCTAGAGATATTATTCTTTTAATTTTAACTTCTAGATTATATTTAAGAAATCTTTATAGCTAGTTATAATTAATAGTATTAATAGTTAAACCAGGATATGCAATATTACGTATTTCTCTCTTTAAAAGGCTGTAGCTATAGGCTT